>JBBPML010000091.1:0-86976 GCA_038090275.1 Austroboletus novae-zelandiae | reverse complement strand
GGCCCGAGAGGAGTCGATGATCAAGGTAGATTCGGGTAGGTCTAACTTGGGGAATACATCGAGGGTATCGAAGGGTTTAAATACGTGAGTCTGGGGAGAATGAAGCGGAGCGTAAACGAGATGACTCAATGATAGAATGCGATGGAATCGCGAAGAAGGGAGACGAGTCAGAGATAACAACAATAGTACAGCTGCGGATACTGCGGATGAGTCACACTAAATAGGTAAGTGGTGATAAGAAGAAAGGGGAATAATGAAGTGGCTCAAGCGGGACTCGAACAGCGAGAGCAATGTCTGTAGAGAAGCTAGGATAAGGGTTGAAGGGAAAAGAGTAACGGTACGCGCGAATCGTAACAGGAACAGGCCAATCGTGTATCGGTTGAACTTTGATAGGGTCCATTTCGATTGTTCCTTCAGAAACGACTAGACCTAAATATTCAGTCTTGAGTTGTTCAAACTCACACTTGGTATGTTTCAAGCTGAGTTTATTGTCGCGAAGAATTTGGAGTACCTCACGAACAATGCGTCTATGTTCATTAAGATCTTTTGTGAAGATCATGATGTCATCCATGTAAATCACTACTTTTCCTCAATTGATCAGATTGCGGAAAAGATGATTCATCATTGTTTGAAAGGTTGCCGGGGAATTGGTCAACCCAAAGAACATTACTAACGGTTTGTATAAACTGCGATTGGTTTGGAATGCCGCTTTCCATTCGTCGCCTTCTTTCATGCAAATGTTATTGTAACCCCACCGAATATCCAATTAGATGAAGTAATGAGCACTGCGAAGTTTATCTACGAGCTCGGCAATGAGTGGTAGAGGATATCAATTTTTGATAGTAATATCATTTAGTCATCGATAATCCTGTACAGGGCGTAATTTCCCATCCTTCTTTTTGACAAAGAAGAAGGCGGATGCAAAAGGTGATTTTGATGGTCTGATCTGTCCAGTGGTGAGATTTTCCTCTAAGAATAAGTCAAGTTCTTCTTGTTCTTTGAGGGTTAAATTGTATGTTTTGCAATCAATTTTATGGTCACCAGATTTTAGTTCAATTGCATGATCCCATGGTCGTCAAGGTGGTAACTCGTCGAAGGTTTCTTTGTCGAATATGTCTTTATAGTCATGATAACTTTCAGGCACGACATTTTCGAAGGTTTTAGCCTGTTTGGATTGATTGGCTTCAGCTGCTAGATCTGTTGCCAATGTATTAATGTAATTGGAACTGATTTGGAAAATGCGGTCGCCAGCTTCATATTCAGATTCTTCCTCATTGATAGGTGATAATTCTGGAATATCATCAAATTCCAAAACCTTTGTTTTCCAGTCGATTTTTGGATTTACTCGCTGTAACCAATCGTATCCTAAGAACATGGCATGTGATTTTAGATTTGCTAATGCCAGCAAAATCTGTTCTTTATGTTCACCAATATTCATTTCTACAATTGTAAAGTGGGTTATGGATCCAATGGTGTTGCGAGTTCCATCTGCATTATAGACCGGAATTGGACGAGGAAGTTCATGTTCAATCATTTTATGTTGTTTTGCAAACTGCTGATCAATCGCAGATGCCATACATCCTGAATCCAGTAGAGCAAGTGCTGGAATTCTTTTTCCTTCAGGAGAGATAAGTATTGTGTCCACTTCGAACAATTTGTCTAATCTTTTCTTATTTACAAACTTAGGTTTAGTTTGTAATTCCCTTAGAATAAATCCTGCTTCAACTTCGGTGGCCTTTTTTATACAGGCTACCAAGTTTTTATCTACTTTGCTTTCTCTGATTTCATGGACAAAGGTTCATAGGTGACATTTTTGACATGGTCGTCGTTCATGTTGTCTGCCATTGTTTTGATCCATGTACATGATCATGGATCGACGGTGTTTAACCATGATTTTCTCATGGATTGCTTTGGGGAATCAATCCTTGAAAACTCCTTCGTTGGTACTAAGACCCCAGTTTTTTCCCTCTGAAGTATCCGGAGTACTTTCTTAGGTTCCCTAGGATCGTTTTTCTTTTCAACAATTTTTTATTCATTGCAAGGGGAATTAAGTACTGATTGAACGGCCGCACCATTGCTGGTCACCCCATTTAAGTTACATGAACTATGTACATCTATTAAAGAAGAGTTAGAGGTCACAGGAGATCCTGTCACTGCGCCTCACTTGGAAAATCCTGGAGTACCTGCACTATCATGGTCTTCAATTCCTTGTTATTATTGTACTCTATTTCCATGCCTCATACCATCATCTTTCTTGGCTGCCGAGGTTTCATGTGGTCCTTACAAGGCCATGCCTTTCCACATTTGAAACAGAGTCCTTTTGTGTGGGCTTGCCCAATATCCATAGGCACGCCAGCACTGCTAAATGTTCCCGTAGCATTCGGGTGAATTGTTGTAGCTGCAGTGGCTACTTTGGGTGGAGAGGAAGACATTGTTGTTTTTGGAGTCCACGGGGTCCAGGGTCGCGTTCTCTTTTTCCTTTCGGCAATTTCGGCAAGTAAATGCCCGGCCTGAATGAGTTTGTGACACCAGCGATCATAATCTCCGGCGTATGTGGTTGTCATGTTGAGACTTCCATGTTCTACTTGTTCGACGATGTCATTGTGAGCATGGGTTCGCAGAAGACAAACCAAGACTTTCCCATTATGAGAAATGTTGTATTTTGCCAGTATGATCAGCTGCTTCTGACGAGCAATGAACATTTCTATGGACATTTTGTCCTGTTTCAATGTCATTAGTTTGTGTTCTGCTTGCGCTTCAGCATAAACAGGCTTGAATTGTGGTTCGACTCTATTCTCCATAAAGTTGCTCATGCTCATTGCGTTGATGTCATGTCCTTCCATGACAAAGAGAGTTGTGAAGGTATCGGCAGCACCTTCTGTACAAAATCCCAAGAACATCCTTATTGCCTCTGCATCTGTAGGCAGTCTCATAAAGCCTCCTGTATATAACAGGAATTTTGCCATCCAAGAGTCATACTTGGTGGGGGTCCCATCAAAAGGACTGGGCTTGGCCATATATGACTTTCCCAGTGGTTGTGTACACTGCGTGATAGGTAGTCCGCCAGCTGCAACTGCTGAAACGTCTGCCAATTGTGTTGCAGGGCCGGACTGGGTTCCTTGCAACATATTTCCAACAGTAGATACTGATGGGGACCTAACAGGGGCTCTTGGAGGGGGAGCAGCAAGGATATGAGACAGGGAGATGGGAGACAACACTGAATTGGGCCCGTCTCGAATACTTCATCATTGATAATCTTGGTATTTGTTACGATTCACTCATACCCCTACTCTTTTCCCTTCACCCTTACCCTAGTTGCCCTACAGACATTGCTCTCGCTGTTCGAGTCCCGCTTGAGCCACTTCTTTATTCCCCTTTTTCCTTATCATCGCTTACATATTTAGCGTGACTCATCCGCAGTATCCGCAGCTGTATTGATACCGTTATCTCTGACTCACTCCCCTTCTTCGCGATTCCATCGCATTCTATAGTCGAGTCATCTCTTTTACGCTCCGCTTCATTCTCCTCAGACTCGCATATATAAACCTCTCGATACCCTCAATGTATTCCCCAAGTTAGACCTACCCGAATCTACCTTGCTCATCGATTCCTCTCGGGCCCTCTTGTCCTCGCCTTGCTACCAAGAAGGCGTCCCCCTCGTCGTCGCTCCCCCATAGCGACTCCTTCGTCCCTGCGTCACAACATACGTTGACCAGGTCAACAGCTCACGACATACCGTTGAGGCTGAGGATAGCGGATTGCCCGCCTATCAACCCTTGCCACGTCAGCTGAATAGCGACATTAACATCCCCTCGCCCCTCGTCACTCGGGTCTACGCCTGAGCGTAACAGTATTGAGCATAGAACTCTGCGACAGAGTTCGCAACCGTATAGGTGTGTGGCTGTTCAACAGCCAGTGATGTTTCGTCAAGGGAGAGGGCGATGATACGCAGGGTAGACTCAGAGGACTCTGCATCCATCTCGACATCTCTTTGTTTATTGGTTCTAAGTCCAAATGTGGACTGTCCGATGCGGGAGGATGAGGGGGAAGGAGTAGACATTGTGACTCAAGTTGCCTTAAGTCTGATGTATCTTCCATTCCTTGGTTCGGAAGAGGGAGGGCGATAGAGGAGGAGGAGGAATATAACTCATCACGAGCAAGTTCCAGTTTGGAATCTGTGTGTCTTTGACGCAGGTGAAGTCAGGGTGACAGCCTTTACTTCTAGGCAACTTATTACACTAAGTGGAGCGACATGACAATGGCTGTAATCACACGAACAGCTGATCCTCTCACGGAGATCACCCAGAATAGTGCACTTTTTCAGATACCAAAGGTATCAAGCAATGTTATCCTTATTTATCAAGAGGCGGACGACCTCTATACACAGTGCTAGGCTGCTACAAACACTTGCCCAGTGTTTTACTGGCCTCTGACTATGCGAGGAGCTTTATGCCTTATCGCAGGCATGCATGGGAGGGATAGGTAGGTCTAGACACTAATTGTGCCTTGTCAGAGTGGAGAGGACGGGGAGTAGGTGTGTTTTCCTACAAGTAGTGCGCTGGGCGCCGGAGTACAGACAGGGGGTGGAGGTGCAGATGTCCCCTATAAGCGATCCAAAATGGTTGCGCAGTGGTAGGGAAACGGTGGATGTGGGTGATAGGCGGCGGCGTACGTCGGCGACATTGAGGAGGGGGAGTGGGAACTCTGGGAATCTCCTGTCAAAGGTTATCATTGGGATCAGAGTTAGTGGTGTCAATGGAGGGGGAGCGGTTGCCTGTACAGTGCTCACAGCGATGCACAGTGGCGAGAGTTCCGGTAGACAGGATGAGGATTTGGTGGGTGAAGACAGGGTGAAGACAGCGATGTCGATAAGTTCGTCATCAAAGGCGATGGTGGTGAAAGGATAGGCGATAAGTTCGTCGTCGACAGGGGGGTAAGGTGAAGCAAGGAAATTCACAGAATAATGTTAGGACCACTACAAGGCCTTTGGCTAAGCGCTTCAGGTTACTCACAATGCAATAACTATTCTGTGAATGAGGAACATTCACCATAGGGTTCAATCCTTATATACATGTGGAGATGTCTACCCTAAACTATATTACTAATTACCAGCCCTAAACTACATCAGTCAGCGTGCATCATCATGCGTAAGCATGTATCAGTAATGTATCAATAAGCGATGATGTAGTGAGTCTAGAGCGTGATAATGTGAAAATAAAAAGGAATCATTATACACTGTCAGGTCCTAGTCAGAACTCGTCAGGGGAATGCAGGGAGTTGTACACACGGATCTACTGGCACATTGAAGTCTCGCAGTGAATAAGACATCTGATTCACTGGCGTCGGAAAGCTCTGGGCAGAAATTGGAAGGGAAGAGGGGCGTTTTGATCATCAGTCTGATCTTCTCTCATCTCTTTATCAGATCTCGGCAAACAGAAATACTGCTGTAGTCAATGGAGAGGTACAAAAGGAAGCGCAGGGACCTGGTATACGTGTGCCGAATTTACGACGACCGGGAATCTCGGGTTTGAAATTTGAGTTTGTTCAATGATGGAGACACTTTTGAGGTAGTATGGGCATGAGGGTTTAAGGAGGAGAGCAGAAATCACCGGATCCTTCCCATTCTTGTGCAACAGCAAGCCTTAATATTGTTATCCAAAACTTTAGGATCCTAATTTGGGATAAGAATCACAGGAACTGATACATTGCGGCGAGAATTCGTCATAATATCTGTTGTGCTTAATGCTACCCGAACAAGTGCGACCTAGCTGAATATTCATATTTTCGACTTTACTGGAACTGGTCAGTAGCAGTGGTCACCATGGAAATATCTCAAATCATGGAACTCAAGATAGCCCACAGTGCTTATATATCCTAGCGCCTGTTTCACTGATACGGTAACCGACCCGCACAGCGCTGCGTAGAATTACACCATTGTTATTTAATTATCGATTGAAAGATCAGAATTGTACTTTTTTCGTCAGCCTGAGTAACTTGCAACGAGCTGTATCGCGACCAGCGACGTAGGGAGTCATGAATAATTCTAGTGGGATGACGCAGACGAAATACGGTGAGCGATAACTCAGATTTCCTTTTACGAGCTTTCTTAGTGACAAGTGTTTGAATATTCGCACCTCTGCTTGGATGCGTATCGCTCTAGAAAGCTGTTTCGTTCTACGGCTAAGAGGTCGACGAGCTGTGAGATGCGAGGAAAATAAGACTAATCACAATCTTGGTCTGTTGTTCTTCCCATACACGGGGGCAAGCTTCCAACATTTGTATCGTTAGTGGGGGTGATGGCAATGAGCGCTCGCCTCCTCATCTAGGCACAGGCCCCGTGACGGGCATACTTAAACTTTGGATCAGCGTCTTCGTCGTCACCGTGCGAACGTTTCCCACGATGAAGCCAAACTGGAAACAACGCCACAATGCCTCGTTAAGTGATAGTATGAGTGACTTACTGTGTGGGTGAGAGTCTCAATTATACAATGGCGCGAATGCATCAGATTTCATTTATGCTCCTTTGCTCTCAAGGGGTTAAATAAAGTACATAGATAGACCAAATATATCTTAGCACTGGCACACTTATGTCGGTCTTGTCGGGGTACATGTATTTCGATTTTTATTTTTCAATGAAATATTGTCAATTCTTGTGTCCATCTGAGAGCACCAGGCTTCCGGAACCTGGCGCATCTGCATACCATGAACATTGAGCTAGTATAGTAACTTACTGTAGGTTCATCTCCCGCCATTACCACTATGGCGTGTGACCAAGTCTCGTTCTTCCGACGGTCTCGGCTGTACGTTTCATTGATTCATTAAAGTTGGAGACCCGCCTAGCGCAGTCAGAAAACCACGGATAAGGGGACTGATTTCGGCGTTGGACCGACTATGTAGATTGCAAGTTAGTCACTGCAAACTTTGTGCTCTATCTCCGATGAGGTGATTCCAATGCGTAATGCGTGGTATCGCTAACGCCGACTAAGAAGGGAAAATGACGAAGAACGAAGAACGAAGAGAATGAGAATGAGAATGTTCCAAACAAACTTTACGCCGTAACTGACTCACAATTGGAAGCCCCTTTCTCATCGAGCGATGTCCAAAAACAGCTAAAGACCGTTCGTTATCAGCAACAGTAACGTGGAACGTTGACAGCGACATGGAAAATACGACAATGTCGCCAAAAGACCGCATCTGTCTTCTGTGTGTTTACGTCGAAAACGATGCGGCACAAGGGTCACGGGTGGCTTGTGTCGACCCGTGTACCCTCGACGTACCCGTACTGTTCCCTAACGATATGCGGATGGAATTGCCGCATGAAACCAAACCCCGGTGACAACACTGAGCGAGTTTGGCCTGGACATACAGTAGGGAAGTAAGCTGGACTGAGGCATGAAAAGGTACCGCTCGCATAAATAGCTTGCCGTCGTGGCGGCCCTAAATTCCCACACAACCAGTAAAATTTCACCCACACCATTAATATCACGACGTTGGAAGCGACCATGGTACCGTTTTCCAAAAGCTTTGGCATAAGTAGGCCAGAAAATGGGCAGTTTAGCGCACCAGGGAATGTTTCGGGCTGGGGACGTTGTGCTCAGGGAGACTAGATCTGTGGAAATTGCTAGATGATGTGAGAGGGCTAGAGAGTGTGACACGGCCCTCGCCACGGAAGGCATGCCACTGGCTGGCTGGCGAAAAGACAACCCAAAAAACACAGGCTGGATTGCGTGACAAAGCTACTAGCAGAGACACTGAACAGAAAAACCGAGAGAAAACGAGAGACCCTACACAACAGGGAGCAGGTGGGGCGAAAAAACTGAGCGGATGGACTACCAGCGAGGGCAAGATGCTTGATCGCGAGGATCCAGCATATAAAGACGTCGGAGCCCGAAAAGCTGCTTTCTATGACGTCGTTTCTCCGCCACCCGAAAGCGCTCGAATCGAACACGACACGTGCACGAAAGGACGATGCAATGGGACGTCTCAGCCTTTGCGATCGCTGGTAGTATTGCCTTCTTAAAGTCCTTCATGCCGCATACATTCCCGAGGCTCTGGGCGGAAAGCACCCGCCATTTTTTGGCCAAGTTACCAATGGAGTTGAGGGAGTTGAAAAGGCACGAGAAAGAGGAATGGACGACTGCGAACAGGGGCTGAAAGTATTTAACACCAAACACATCCGCTACCTGACGCCGTGGCCCGAAGAGCTGCTCCCCCCCTTCGCGGCCATGCAAGCCTATTACTACCCTTCATTCGATAAAGTAAGC
Organism: Austroboletus novae-zelandiae; assembly: GCA_038090275.1. Taxonomy (NCBI): domain Eukaryota; kingdom Fungi; phylum Basidiomycota; class Agaricomycetes; order Boletales; family Boletaceae; genus Austroboletus; species Austroboletus novae-zelandiae. Next base: position 78,712 of record JBBPML010000091.1, on the reverse strand, counting down.
CGTCTTTGCATGACCTTTGTCGCAAGCCGACGTTTTCTATTAGTTGGGGCCGTCCGGGATCACCACCGTCGGGACTTTGAAGGACTGGTTCAGATACGCACGGCCGCTTGCCCGACCCTCATGACGAACGGGGAGGACGACAGACGACGATAATGAATGTGTTCTTTGCGAGCGCGAGGCCGTTGGTCACACGGACATTCCATGCAGCGATGTTTTCCCCGGAGGCGGCGTGGAAGCGGTAGGTACTTCCGTCCTTCGATAAGACAGGCAGATGGTTTCCCAGGCGAGCGAATGGTTATATGCCGAGCTGGCTCTGGTTCCTACGTCGACAAGGGGCTGTCTATTCTGACTTTCGAATAGGCGAACGTGGCTGTTGCGGATCGAAGATCGTGTGGAGAAAATTTGCCTCACACCCTGTCATTTCAAGTTCGTTTCCACTCTAATATTTGCTCGCCAGAAGTCGCCACCGCTGACACTTCTTGTTCCGTCAGGCGAGAGGTCAATTGCACGGGTTCATTGCATACATGCACATCTTACTTACTACCCTGTACAGCCTCGTCCCATCAGATATATATATGTGTTGTCGCGATCCTCGAAACGGCACTCGCCACCACGCCAGATATGATATGTTGCCACCGATAGTCGACTCACGGAATTAAGGTAAATTTATCCCGAAAATGCCGAGCAGAATGATCCAAAAATAGGCCCCAATCTAGGAGTCGTTGTCTTGGCTCTCCTTTTCGACCGTCGCGTCATTGGGTGAGTGTCGCGGCGTCAACCGTCTATCCTGGATGGGCGAGAGGACCAATCATCTACTAGTTGGTTGTCAGTTGTCTGAAGATTCTGTGGGTCTCGGACTTCTTCGCATCAGTATTTTCCCTGCTGTTCTCGAGTATGCAAATGGTTCGACCTCACTTTATTTACAGTACTCTTCGTATATTAATCTTGTAGGCCTGACAATCGACAATTTTACAAAGCATGGTCTCTTCAAGCTATGAAGGCTGGTGCTTGCTTGGACTTTATCAGCTTGACACACGCATCTAGGACATTCATGTGATCGAGTATGAAAGAACGCGGGTGCGCTCCCTTGTACACTACTCGACAGAAACTTGACGTTTTCTGCATCGTCCAACTCGCGTTCCACATTTACAAAACCCGTATTTGACGACGAGAGTGCGACGCTCTGGCTCCAAAAAAAATGACGTGATACGTCACTACATCAACAGATGTATCTCACGTATTGCCACCAAGACTGAAAGGAGATAAACTCGGGTATGTGCACGTTCTGTGATGCCCAGGATCGAGTCTTGACATGAACGTCATTGTGACACAAAGACCCATCTGGAGACGTACCAAGGGACACTAAACCGAAAACGAAAACTTGGCAATTTGGACGACATGCGACAGTACCAAGCCCATAACCGTTTTTCATTGATGGCTCTGTAAACGAAACAGGACCCACGGAGCTGAGGCTGTCCAGGCCTATCGAAAGGAAAACGCTGTAAATGAATATAAGTATGTAATTTCCCCAGCCCCGGTGTGGGTCACGATTCTAGGTTCAAACTCAGTCATCGATTGAATGATTCCAGCCGAGACGCCTCCACTAAATTGCACTCCACGTCTGCCATCGACTTTCCTGAATTGATTACTTGGAGATTGGATTAATAGTGACAAGTAATTGTACGGCAAATGCATGTGCGGAATAAGTTAGCCAAATATAAGTAGGTACATACATACGTACATAGTCGTCGAGCAGAAACTGTGCACAAGCCCGACGTTTTGAACATAGGGTCGCAGGACACGTCGCCGTCGCCTTATTAACACTATACCAAACTCAAACGCCCCTTCCGCCTAGTAGAAAAATTTAATGACGTGACACACACAAGCACATGTGCGGAGAAAAGAACGCCGCATGCGTAGACCAGCTATCGACAAAATGCGCCTGTTGAATTCGACCCGGCGAAGAGACTGAGCGTCTTGTTCTCCATCATGACGCGGTATCGGTGCACGACATAGGCGATGACAATGTCGTCTCGAAGAGGTTCGCCAGTGGACTGGAGGACAAGTGCGGGATGGCCAGGGGGGAATGTACGGTGGAGGTAGCACGACGCAACGGGCCGCTCGAGGTCGTAGTCCGCAAACACCTGTGGGAGATGACGGAATGGCGCGTCAACGTCAACGTCACACTTGCACGTCGCGACGCGGCATGCCTACCTTCAGCCGGTGTCTCGACGTGACCTTCCAGACGTAAGGCCCATACTCGGTGTCGATCGTGAACGTCGTTCTGTCTCGCAGACGATCAGCGGCCAGTCGTGCCGCGCAGGCGTGCAGGACTCACGTTCCATCGCGCATCTTGGACCGTTTGAGCCAACGTTGTATACTCATCTGTTTCTCGGGACTCTTCTGCGCTCGGTGGGATCGCGAGGGAAACGAGATGGTGTCGGAGAGGATGTCGCGGCGGTGGATGATGGCGATAGGTCGGTCAGCGGCGATGTCGAAGATCCGGACGTACTTGTCGCTGGTCGTCACTCTGTAGAGCGGCATCGCGGGTTCGGCATAGATGACTGCGTCTGCGAGGTCCGTGGAGCTCAGAAAATAGGATACAGGAGGGGCGGGGGTCACGAGCGTGATTTCCGAGTCCATTGGGGGGAAGGAAAGAGGAAGGAATGGAGGAAAGAGAGAAAGTAAAGGGAGAGTAGAACTGACGGTGAGAACAAAATTAGTACAGTTGATAGATGAGCTGAATCTCGTCGCGGTGGGTGGAGCACGTCCTTTAAATAAAAGCGTCAGAGTACGTATGTTGCATCGATGACCCTGTGTGCGGCACACTAATTTGATCCCTGATCTAGTTGGCGGCGTCGATCGTGGCGACAGGCGTCAAGCAAGCGAGGTGCAAGCGATTGGCGCCGACGTGGAGCGGGCACAAAATTGCACGTATTTAAGTAAGACACCGACGTCCAAAAGAGACATCGACAAACGCATTGGCGTCCGAGACGCAGTGATGTGGCAACGGCGCTGTGCGGAAAAAAAAAGTGAGACACGACAGTAGCACGACATATTATTATATCGCACCGAGCTCGAGTGCAGACCAGTGCCAGTTGCATAGCGCTACGGTAACTTTGACAGGACTACGAAAAGAAAAGAAATTTTACTTACTTAAAATCGACCCTGGCGCGGAAAAAGCGGAAAACCGCGGAAGCTAGTCCCGGCTTGTTTTCATCTTACCATGTCGGTCATCCAGACCTTTTCTGAGAGTCTTCTTGCATGTTCTCGTCGGTCGCGCACAACGACATGGATACAGAATTGTAAAACGCGAACGCCATTCAGGGGCGTGGCCACGTCAACCGAACCGGCAAGTCTTATATTGTTTCCTCAGTCCCAATCCTCACCGTTCGCAGCTCCGAAAGACGGGTCTGTACGACTTTCATGTCGAACACGGGGCCAAGATGGTCCCCTTTGCGGGGTACTCAATGCCGCTCTCTTACGGCGCCGTCGGCCAAGGTGGGTTGTGCCCGCCTGGTGACCAGGCATCGCTAATCCACATGACAGTCGCCAGTCACACGTACGTGCGGAGCACCGTAGGTCTGTTCGACGTCGGCCACATGGTTCAATCAAAGTACGTCCCTTCTCCGAGGCTCGTACACCGCACTCCAACGATGGTCGCCCAGCTTTCGCGGCCCGACTGTGGCCGCTTTTCTCGAATGGCTCACACCCTCGTCGCTCGCAGCGCTCCCAGCCTATTCCTCGACTCTCTCCGTCCTCCTCAACGAGCACGGCGGCATTATCGACGACACCATGATCACCAAGCACTCGGACGAGGCCTTTTACGTCGTCACCAACGCCGGGACACGTGAAACGGATCTTGCCTGGTTCCGTGACAGACTGGCCGAGTGGAACGCGAGCGAGCGGGCAGCTGCAGGACCTGTCGAGCACGAGGTGCTTGAGAACTGGGGTCTCGTCGCGCTCCAAGGTACGTCGCCGTGCCTAGTCCCATGCTGGTGACCCATCCCACTGCGTCCGCAACGTCGCATGTCGTGCCGTTCAGGTCCGCAGGCTGCACAATACTTGCAAGCACTCACGTCGTTTGACATCCAAGGGCTGACCTTTGGAAAGTCGGCCTACGTGCCCATCGAGGGGTTCAATCTCCACGTCGCCCGGGGTGGCTATACGGGTGAAGACGGGTTCGAGGTGCGTCATTTGGTGTGAGTTGAATTTCACGCCAACGCTATTCGTCAGATATCCATTCCGCCATCGCAGACGGTCGAAGTGACGCGTTTGCTTGCCAAGTCGCCTGTACAGCTCGCCGGGTTGGGTGCAAGGGATAGTCTACGACTCGAAGCGGGCTTGTGTTTGTATGGCAATGACATTGACGAGAACACGTCGCCGGTCGAGGCTGGTCTGACGTGGCTGATCGGTACGTGTGTGATCACGCGCGTGCGATGACGGGGACTGAGGCGTCCAAATGTGGCTCGCATTTTCTCCCTGCGTAGGCAAACAGCGGAGAGAGACGGGCGATTTCATCGGTGCGGCAAACGTGTTGAAGCATCTGAAAGAGGGCCCTCCGAGGCGCCGAGTGGGATTGGTCGTCGAAGGCGTACCTGCTAGACGTTCGTATTTACCGTCGTTGATGCTCTGGGAGCAGGTGCTGATGTTATACAGAGGGCGCACGGGTGTATGCGCCATCACAATCGGAGAGCATTGGTGCGTGTCGCTCCTCGGGCGTGTTCCATCATCTTACCTTCTCTTTTCAGGGACTGTGACGTCGGGTATCCCATCGCCGACGTTGGGAAAGAACATTGCCATGGCGTACGTGGCGTCGGGACACCATAAAAAGGGCACCGAAGTCGAGGTGGACGTGCGAAATAAAATGCGCAAGGCCGTAGTGACCCCGATGCCGTTTATCAAGCCTAGTTATTGGAGAGGTTAGATGACGAGAGCTGTGGTGGGCTGTTGCCTCTGTCAATTACACGGGGACGACGCGTTGGAGATTATCAAAAAATCGTAGGTCGACGATCTGTAATACTGTGCTAGGGTTATCCTGCTCTATGACCGTCAGGCATCTCGATTTGATTACTTGCGATGTAAGAGGATGCTCGACTGGTCCAGGGTAACACAATTTTGGTACAGCTTGCTACTCTGTCTTTATTCTTTCTAAAATCTGGCTGACCTGATAATTTTATCAAATACATGACTACGTGGGCTACTTGACTCCAAGCAAAAATATCATTTCCAACAAGATGCCCAAGATTCTCCTGATGCAAAATTGCCAAAGTCAAGCATGTATGGCATATGTGTATTCGAGACAGTAGAACCAGTAGGAAAGCACAGACCATTTCTGCCCCAAGAAGGAATCCAGTAAAAAAAGACACCAGAAGATAATTTAATCCAGCCTTCCTTGAAGTATATTTCTTGCAAACTATAAACTTCTTGTAAACTCCAAATCCTGATGATATTGTCCTGAGAGCCAGAGACAATGTGGCTGCCATCAGGTGAATAGGCAACAGACATGACTGAATATGCATGCCCCTGGAATGAATCTGCAATAAATTGGCTAGCAACAGCATTCCAAATCTTGATGGTACTGTCATTTGAGCCAGAGACAATATGGCCACCATCAGGTGAATAGGCAACAGAGTAGATTAGGTCTGCATGCCCCCGAAATGGACCTGCAATACATTGACCAGTGACAGCATTCCAAATTCTGATGGTTTGGTCATAAGAGCCAGAGACAATGTGGCTGCCATCAGGTGAATAGGCAACTGAGGCAACTGAATCTGTGTGTCCTTGAAATGGACCTGCAATACACTGACCAGTAATAGCATTCCAAATCCTGACAGTTTTGTCCATTGAGCCAGAGACAATGTGGCTGCCATCAGGTGAATAGGCAACAGACATAACTGAATCTGTGTGCTCTTGAAATGGACCTGCAATACACTGACCAGTAACAGTATTCCAAATCCTGATCGTTTTATCCTGAGAGCCAGAGACAATATGGCTGCTGTCAGGTGAATAGGCAACAGAGTAGACTAAAAATTTATGTCCCTGAAGAGTAAGAACATCTACTGGCCAACTTAATGGATGACCCATGGTCACTGAAGGATAATGTTGCAAGTGTAAATCCCATAGTTGCCAGAGTGGAGAAGATCTAGGTGTTTGGGGCATAGCTGATAAATAAAGATGAGGGGTGGATTCTCAAATCACTGGAGCAAATGCTTGAATGAATTTTAAAGCCTCTGATGCTAATGCAGAAATATCATGACCCTAGAAATAATATTGTCAATATCTATCAATTGTCATGTATATACATTATATACCTTACCTTACTCCATTTTTCCAAGGTGGCACAGGTCTCTACAGCAGCCAGGATATATATGGCAGGTGAGGTATGTGACAGAAGACTCATGGCCTCTAGCCAGAAAGGGAAAAAGTTCTTGAAGAACAGTGTTATATTTTCCAATAACTCTGCAATACAGTCTGCATGTTGAAGATGGCTCATCCAGTATTGGCATGCATAAACAAGGTGTGGGGGAATGGCCTTGGTAACCTGACTCTCTAAGTCAGGAACCTCAAGGTTGGGCACTCTAGAGTCTTTGAGATCACAGAGATTAAACTTGAGCATCTTCTTCATACATCCCAGTAAAGCAGACCCAAGAGAGAGGGAATGGTGTGACAAAATACTGATATGAAATCTTTTGCTCCACTCCACATCCAATAAGTCACGAAAGGATGTGTGAATGGGACGTATGGGTCTTTCATCATTCATTACTCCATCTAGTAATGACCCTAGTGGCTTGATCACATAAAAGATCCTCAGCATATCACCAAATAGAGCTGTCAGAGAACTGATAGAAAGTGGTTCCTTGAGCATCAGAATAATGACCATCACATGTCGAAATTGGTCTTGAGCACCATCAGAAGTAAACAGCTGGTCAAGGATGCTGAGGTATAGATTGTCCAAGGAGTAGCGACCTTCACTATCATCAGTGCGCAAGAGTTGTTTAAGCCGTTCCCGTGGGTCAATACCATATGTGTCATCTCCACTGATGAACTTGCATGCTGCTGATCCCCACTGGAAAAGTTGTTGCGAATGTTCCACAAGGAGCTCGCACCACTTCTTGTCTGGCCAAATCACATCGAGTTCTGAAGAGCATCCACAGAGAGAATGGGAGACAAACTTGCGGATATCTTCATCAACCTCCCTTGGAGAAACATTCCCAAGGTTTCTATGAACAATCTGGGGACCTGACGGAAGAACATCGAGGACATCTTTCTCAGGTCGACTCGTGATTAGGAATCGGATGTTTTTCGGTAAGTCGCAGTCCGCGATACTAGAAAGCGTCTCCAGAAACCGGCGGCGATCAACCCGTTCACCACTCTCATCCAGCGCATCCAGAACAATGATCAGCGGGCCTATAACACGTATGTCCTTGCTGGGTTCAATGATGAGCCGCTCAAGTTGCTCAGAGGGTGAACCCGATGTCTGAAGTCGCCGATCATCTTTTACAGCCCTCCAGAGCGCTGACTTGAATTCAGGGTTGTGATCCGCAAGGTCCCGTGAGATCGTGCTGAAAACATTCTGAGGATTCCGCTTCGCAAGGTCGCTACGAGCAAAGCAGTAAGACGACCCGAGCCTCTTTTGTTCATCAAACCGTCGAGCGACAGAGTGCGCGATCGCTGACTTGCCCGATCCTGCGACACCAGTGAGGAGATAGACTCTAGGTGCATCATCAGAGAGATCATTCAGGGTCTTGCAAATATCTTTGATTACGTTCTCGCGCGTTCCCGGCAAACACATTTTCTCCCAAATGTATGACGCTCCACTCGCATATGGTATATCATTCAGGATGATGGCCTCCGAAGTTGTCGCTGTATCTCATGTCAACACGTTTGCTCCCATGATCCAACAAATGTGGGCCGTACCAAGCTCCTGCACAGCATTCATCATCCGAAACACAATGATCCCAGACTGCACCGTAATACCGTCCAAAAAGTTCGTCTTCAGTTCTTGAAGCTTGTCCCCGAATTCCGTAATCTTCTTGTCCACATCATCAAACAGATGTTTCATCGTCCGAAGCCCTGACCACGGATGTTAGTGTTAATGGCGTCAGGGATTTCAAGATCGGTTTGACTGACAAAACTCCTTCTGCTTGGCATAATCTGAAATGAAGTATCCACATTCGGCCACCTGTTTGAGCAGAGGGACGATAGCTTTTCCGTGCGCCTTCACTACTTTAAGGGATTCGGCACCCTGAACGAAGTCGAAGATGTCCCTCAGTTTTTCTGCCAAGCGAACAATCCGATCATCCCGATTTTCTGGTTTACGACCGCCTACATGGAAATGGATATCAGCATAAGCGAGAGCATCGGTAGAGAAAACATACTTTCTCCGCGGCTGATAAAATAGACCAAGCAAAAGAAACATAAGGATGAATCTGTGCGACGCTCGAACAGGAAGCATGAAACAGCAGCGACAAACAAATACCTCCGCGATACCGTCGACGATCTTGTTCAATTGTTCCACTCTCTGTAGCAGAACTTTCCACACGTCCATTTTCTCGACCCCCTGTGCCTTTGACAAAATGTTTGGAGCGTTTGTCACCACCATACCCATCTGGGAAATGATATTCGACTCAGTACTGAACGCGCCAATCGCCTCTGTTGCCCCGTGGACAGCATCGGCAGCTTGACCTTCACCCGTATCAGGTCTCTCAGCACGTTCACATTCCAGAGCAAACTTGATCGTAGTCGCAGATGGCTCCGGCCCATCTGGGGTGCCCCTTCCGAGAGGCACTTGGACCTCTGGGGTCCAGACATTGCATCAGAGAGACATCGTAACGAAACAAAATATTGTCATACCTCCATTCTCCGACATTTCCAGCAGCCCGCAAATAGTATCCTTGACCACTCCGACGACCTTGGATTTTCTGACGGTATGTTTCTCGTACACAGTTGCAACGAAATCAGCACTATCGTCCACATCACTAGGGAGATTTAGTTTTCCGATGTAGATAGATGGATATGGACGCACTTGAAATAGAAAACTTGATTCCAAAAAATACAGTTCTTTTTCTCCTTCATTGTCTTCGTCGACTTGGAGGTACCGCCCACAGAAAATTGGACGTAATATTCGTTCTTCCACAGCTTATCCCGATAAGACTGATTTCCTTGAGTTCGAAGTTGGATATCTGGAGAGCAAATGAGCTAGAGGAGAGTCGAATGAGAAGTGGAGTGTTGCACCTTTGACGGCGAGAGTTGTGCCTTTCGCCCTGGAAGCATTTTCAGTATATAGGTTGGCAGGTGAATAAGAACATCGATCATGTACGTACACGTCTGTATTCGTGCTCTGCAGTACATCTGCTGTATCCATGGCTCTGAGAGTAAAGCGGGTAAGGAAAAGGGCGACTGAGTGTAGGCGGTTTGAAGTCAGAAGGACCAGCGCCTGTTGTCACAGAACACCCTGTCGCAACGTGGCAACGCTCCCGTAAGTTCGCACACATTACCTTCCAACTATGGGCATGGCCCGCTCCAATCATATTTCTGTAGTAGCCTTCGAAACGCGACCAAATGAGCGAGTTGCTCTTCGCGTATCATCTCGCGTATGTCGATGCAGAGTTTTTAAGTTCATCAGTAAGCTAGCATATGTAGTTTTGCACAATTTAAGTCGATGCAAAATGTCGTCCGAAACGTGAAGTCTGCACTTGAAATACAAGTCGGCGTTTGAGTGATAACAAGACTTGAAGTTTTCCCGATCGAAAATACGTGGGCTCAAACTTTAAGTAATAGCGAACGTGCTGGCTCTTCCCGGACTCCGGCGTAAACAAGAGGTACCGTCACAGCCTAGACGTGCGTGCAAACTTCAAATAAATTATTCATGTACGAAATTTGTCTAAACTTCAAGCTTCGACCGACTCGATTGGACGATGGCCTGAATTTATTGTCCAGACAAATAAATAAACTTGAAATTCAGACGAACAAAAAAAAACCAGACATATTTCAAGTGTTGACTGTTGACGAAACTAATTGTCCGACCTGCAAATCGCCCTCATTCTGCCCCCTGAGCAGGAGGCACCCAATCGCCCTCATCAACTTCGGGTCGGGTTGAGGCAAAGAATACATGAGTTAGTACACCGTTCGCGTTCCGCAATAGATCCATCTAGGCTACAGCGACTTTCCTCCATATGAAGGTTTCTTTCGAAGGCTGCAGTGCCTCCGACTGGCGATCGGTCAGCTGTGAGAGCGGAAGGCCCTCGACAGGCTTTCTGGATGTTGTTGGATTATCGGCTGCCCACTTCCTGGGTCCCGTATCCTCGCCAGCGTTTCGTTTTCAGACTCACATCTGGGTACCATGAGACATGTATGGCCAGGTAGTGTGTGCCCGTGGTACACACGCGATTACCCCATACATATATAGGTTCGTGACTTCCGCCCACGAACTCCTGGGTATCATGGTCAAAAAGTCTCGCTCGGATTTCTAGAAATGGCCCGCCGTGGAGTGAACGAGTGCACGACTGTCTGCGCTAGAACTGCCAAATGCGCACATTCTCAAACACCGTCGCATCCATGACCAGTCCCGACTACGACTCGACAAGCTGGTCACGTACGCACGTAATGCCCAAACACCGTCCTGTTCTGTTCGAATCTCCCACTTCCAACGCTGATGTTGCGTTCTGCGACGCGCAGACGCTGTTCGAGGACAAGACATCCGACCAGGATTTCGTCCCGGGCAGACTCGGCGACGGGGTCGACAAAGAGCGTCAGAGGCGTGTTCGAAGTCGCCAGTTCGAGACGCGCGACGCACTCGTGCAGCTCGTCGGCGCATAAATACAGCTTCCAACAAAAAAAAAAAGACATGTAAGCACGAGAAAGTACACCGAGCGAACGAGACATACCCCCAGACGGTGCTCTGCGTCGGATTTCCAAACGTAGTTGTCTCCGCCGACGGTGTGCATCATGTGCACGGGACTGTGAGGCCGAAAACCGTTTCTTTCTTTCTTTGTCGTTCTCAGTGATGGGACGTACTAGCCGTCTGGAAGCACGCGCTTTCGCAGCCAGTCGTGCATACGGATCGGTTTGCATTCGGTCGTGGCGGTGTGCCAGGTGACGGTGTCGGGAAAGAGGTTGCGGCGGGCGATGGTGGCGATCGGGCGGCCTGTGTGGTCGTTGACGTGCACGAGCATGTCGGTGAACAAGGCGGTCTGGGCATCGGCGGACTTGATGGTGTAGATGGGTTGCGAGTTGGACTTTACTGTGGTATTGGTGACGCTGTTTGGATAGAAGGCGTATGTGGTGGGGTTGATAAGGGTGAGGATGGATTCAGTGTCCATGACCGACTTCGTGGCGTGGATGGTGGATATCAGCAGAAGGTACAGGGCTTTAAACATAGTCGGATAGTCAGGCGGTGTCGGGCAGGGGAGGCAATCTATGGGAAATAAAGATATTTTTGGAACATATTTATATTCGCTCGTGTTCCAGGGGCGATCGAGATGAGATGAGTCGAACGCGTTGCATCATCATGGGCGTGCTTTTAGAATTGAGTATGTACCACGTTCTGTTTAAATCGTGGACGATCGCGAAGAGAAGGATGGATGGATAAGTGGTGCTTCCGGGTTTCATTTAAACATCGGAGGCGACGGAGATCTGGTTGGATCACGATGAGTATACATTTTCGACACGCTCGATGCGGTGACCAGAACAGCTGTCGGTGTTTTCGGGGAAAGGTCATCGAAGGTGTGCGACGAAGCGAATCTCGGCTTCAGGGCTCGGAATCGATCGAGCCAAACGTTCGTTTCGGATGTATGTAAAGGTTACTTTGTGAATTGGGCCAGGGCGTAAATACGCGACAGGTCCGATCTCTCACTTCAGAGTAGGTGTCCGTCCGCGTCCCTTCCCGTAGCGAACGAGAGCGATGGATCATGCTTGATAGCATATCTACGGTATCCAGTCCTACATAACGTCAGCATGTTCACGACAGCGAGGAAGCCCATGTGCATGGTGGATGCGCCAGCTGTGCCAACGAACCTACCTATGAGGTATGTACGACCTAGAAGGATGTCACAAGTGCTTTGGGGGGTCGCGTCGATGATAAAGGAAAGATGACCCCCTTTCCTCGATCAATTATCTCGGACAGGCCTGATAACGACTCTGCTCAGATCCACCATGTCCAGCGACGACTCCGAATCCCTCATCACCTCCAGCGACCCCATTCACGTATGTCTTTTCGTTTCGGTCCAATGTATCGCTAACCTGTTTGTACGAAAAGCCCGCCAATCTCATTCCCGAGCTCTGCGCTGGGTTCTACAGACTCGGCTGGGTCACCGGGACCGGGGGTGGTATCTGCATCCGCGTCGGGTAAGCCTCCGCAGGACAGGAGAAAACAGGGATCGTGACATTTTTTTTTCAGGGACAAGGTTTACATCGCCCCGTCTGGCGTCCAAAAAGAGCGGATCGAACCCGCTCACATGTTCGTCCTGCCGTACCCACAAGCTAAGCCTTCCCCCCACACCGACCGCGTCTTTCTCCGCCGCCCCAAGCTAAACCTGAAAGAGTCGGCGTGCACGCCCCTCTTCTGGAACGCGTTCGACCTGCGGAACGCGGGGAGTTGCATCCACACGCACTCGCAGAACGCGGTCATGGCGACGCTGCTCTGGGAGGGCGACATGTTTGAGATTTCCCACCAGGTGCGTGGTGTGACGTCGCGGGCGGATGGTCGTCCCTGATTGCCGTGTTTGGAACGTGTGTAGGAGGTGAGGGTGCCCGCTTTTGGCTCGTACTGGTCTTGCGTCTGATACTTATGTCGGGCTAGATGATCAAGGGCGTGCGGCTGGGCGGGAACGGTTCGGCCATGTCATACTTGGATACCCTCCGCGTCCCGATCATCCCTAATACCCCGCTCGAGGAAGACCTGACGGACAGCATGGCGGCGGCGATGGAAAAATACCCGGACGCTGCTGGTATCCTCGTCAGGCGCCACGGTATCTATGTGTGGGGTGCGATACGATATCACGTCGACAGCGTAGCGTTCTGACCATCGTCTTCGTCTTTCAGGAGACGATTGGCAAAAGGCAAAGACACAGACCGAGGCGAGTGCGTCGTTGCTGACCGTCTGGAGGTTTTTGACAGACCTGCTAGTGTCTGGACTACTTGTTCGAGATCGGCGTGAAGATGAAGCTGGCTGGTCTCCCGACGGTGTTGAACAATTGATATGTATCGTACGTACATACGGTATACCGCCACGTATGGAAGCTATGTTAGTGCCACACAGCCCAGTACTTGGCCAATTAAGGCAGCGTACGAGTGGTACGATATCACCATTAATATTAACGTCTGTGCTGGCACACACTCCTTCTTTACTTCTCTACTACCACGACGACGACGAGCAGATGCCCAACGCACCCAGAACATGTCCGGCAACAGGCCAGCCCGTATCCTCAGACTACCTCCACACATTTGACGGCCACTTTGTCGATGCTCACGGACGCACCGTTTTGCTGCGCGGCGTCAACCTTTCTGGCTCGTCCAAGGCCCCCGTCGACCAGCCTTCACACGTCCTGGACGAATTTTGGTCCTCTGCCCAGGCCGGCGGGCGCTCCTTTGTCGGTCGCCCCTTGAACCTCGACGACGGCTCCGCAGACGTGCACCTGCGCCGTCTCAGAGCGTGTGGGTTCAACGTTCTGCGGTATCCAGTCACTTGGGAGGCACTCGAACACCAAGGACCGTGAGTGACTCTGGCAACTTTTTCTTATCTCCCGTTCCTCACACGTGGTCCTCAGCGGACAATACGACCATGAATTCATCGACTACACGATCCAGGTCCTCTACAAGTGCAAGGAACACGGGTTCAAAGTGTACATGGACCCACACCAGGACGCCGTACGCGTGTCTCTTATCCGTTTCCTCCCGTCTCTGACCTCGGTTTCAGTGGTCCCGCTTCTCTGGTGGCTCTGGCGCCCCCTACTGGACCCTTCCGGCCTGTGGGATCAACCCGGAAGCGTTGACAGCGACCCAGGCCGCGATCGTACACTGCGAATACCCAGCAACTGACGCACCTGACCCCGCTGCACTCCCCGCCATGCTTTGGGCCACCAACTACAGTCACCTCGCCTCTCAGACCCTCTTTGCCCTCTTTTTCGGCGGCAAAACGTTTGCCCCCAAGTGCTTTCTCGACGGCGTTCACATTCAAGACTATCTGCAATCCCATTACATACAAGCTTTCGGGGTGCTCGCCGATTGGATTCGCAATGCCGGGGGTTTGCTGGATGACGTGGTGATTGGCTGGGACAGCATGAACGAACCCGCGGAAGGATTTATTGGGTATGAGGATCTGAACAAGTACCCGACCACGCAAGGATCAAAGGTGAAAAAGGGGCTCATCCCGACGCCCCTTCAGTCGCTGAAACTGGGTATGGGCGTTGCGCAGACCCTGGACAATTATACGTTTGGTGCATGGGGATCCAAGCTCGTTGGGACCGTCACTGTTGATCCCAAGGGCGTTTCTCTATGGTCAGATGCCAGTACGGAGCCCGACGGCGTGCATCCCAAGTGGGGTTGGAAACGCTCGAGCGAATGGACGCTGGGGACGTGTATATGGGCTCTCCATGGCGTGTGGGACGTCGAGACAGGTTCTCTGCTTCGCCCAAATTACTTCCGTGACTACCCATCCGGTGCCACTGCCTCCGAACCCGTGCACTTTCTCAAAGACTTTTTTTTGCACCACTTGACGGATTACTTCACACGCATCCGCGCCGCCCACCCTAGCTCCATCGCATTTGTACAAGCCCCCGTGTTCGCCATCCCACCCACGGTCCCGGAATCGTTGCTGCAGGGACGTGCCTGTCACTCGACGCACTATTACGATGGCCTCACGCTCATGAACCGCCATTGGTACCCGTTCAACGCGGACGCTGTGGGCATTATCCGGGGCAAGTACAGTAGCCCGGTTTTCGCAGCCAGATTCGGAGAGCGGGCTATTCGCGCGAGCATCCAGAGCCAGCTTGGTGTGTTGAAGTCGGACGGGGTCCGACTCGGTGCAGACGCGTCGGAGCCGCGCCGGTACCCGACCATCATTGGCGAAATTGGTACTCCAATGGACATGGATAACAAAAAGGCGTACAATCCGACGAGCAAAGGTTACGGGGACTATACGAACCAGGAGCACGCGCTGGACGCGAGCTTGAACGGTGCGGACGGACCCAACTCGCTCAGCTACACGGTGTGGACGTATTGTCCTGACAATAGTCACATGTGGGGTGACGGGTGGAACAATGAAGACCTGAGTCTTTGGAGCGAGGACGACGTGCGAATAAAGGGCCGGAAGCAATCGAGATCGGTGTCAGCGCGCACGTCGAGCACGTCGCTGGTGACATTGCCGGTCGCATCATCGCCATATGCGAGCGGGAATCCGGGCAAGGCCGAGCCTCCATACGAACTGCTGCGGTTTGTCCGCGACGGCGCACGGGCGGTACGTGCCTTTTGTCGGCCATATCCTGTCAAAGTCGTGGGCATGCCCGTGGACGTGCAATTCGATGTCTGGCGGGCTTCGTTCAAGGTCAAGATTCGGGTCACGCCTGCCGACGTGCCTCGTGTCGTCAAGCCAGAAGGAGAGGACGAGGAGGGGGAGGGGACCAAGGACGGCGAGGAGCAGGCGACGGAGCTGTTCGTCCCCCTCGTCCATTTCGCGTCGGATGCGTGCGTCGACCGATCTTTGGGCGTGCGCGACCGGGAACAAGATGCCGAGGACGCGGACGTACGTGAGCCGCTGAGTGGGACCAGGTCGACGTTGACGCTGTCGACGACGACGACATGGCAGGCGTCTGGCCAGATGGAGCACGTCGATACTGAGGGCTATGCGATGCAGGTGCGGTGCTCGGAGGGGCGCATCGAGGTGGACGTACGCGAGCAGGTGGTGCGGTGGTACTATGACGTGCCTGCCGAAGATGCCAAGGAAGTGACGATCGAGATGACGCGCGTGGGCGGGGCGATCGACTGGAAGAGGCGGGCGGGCGTACGCGGGCGGAAGGTGATGGAGTTGTTGAAGAGGGTGTGTCTCGGAGGATGTGTGGTGATGTAAAATCTAATCGCCTTCGAGGACTTGTGTAGCATTTACAGTAGTTTATCGATGTATTGTCGTGCAATGTATACTTTCAGAGTAAATTTAAGCGGAGATCTGCCGCGGAGCTGAAATGGCTCTGCTGCCCTATCGCTTGTGTAGTACTACGGAGGTATTCCCCTCGATTTCCCCCACCCTTCCCCAACTTGATAGAAAGAAACTGACGAGTCTCTCTGCTCAGCTCCAGGGGTCATGGCTGCCCTGCCCTCTTTTTCATAGACACGAAAAGGAAAGCGGAAGCACACTCTTTTTGGTGCCAGATTGTCCATCAGTATCAGGACCAATGAAAAGGCCTTAGGTTGCCCAGAAGGTTACTCGCCAAAGCAATGAATAAACTCAAGATGGGGAGCATCCTACCAGTGGACGACTTCTTATATACATGAGCTGATGGTCTATGCACTATCTATAGGGCAGGCCCAAGGACCATAAAAGGGAAGAATGAGTAGAAGGGCATGGAATGCCAAAGAACAAGAGTCAGCACATGATACGGATGATGAATGAAGTCACATGTGAGCGTAGGTATGAGTAAGGTGAAAAGAGTCATGACATTACCCCCCTTCTAAGGACTGATGTCCTCAGCAGTGGTAGACACAGTAATCATCCTTACAGAAACAAGAGTGAATTTGAGAATGAGGTACCTCTTTGCGCAAAAGCATAGAAGGTGCAGAAGGTGGAATTTTGAAAAGGGAGTCATTGAGATGTTTGAAAGACTTCCTGAATTTGAGAAACTTGGAGTCAGTGAAGGTGAGGGAAGTACTGGAACAGGGGAGACAGGTGCAAAGTTCATTATGGGGGAGGTCAATTTGATGCGACCCGGGCGCAAGGGGAGTGGGTTCAACTTGATGAATTTTCATCATCTTTGAAGGGCATGCGGCTGCAGGGTGCTTCCTATGAAACGCTTTGACTGCGTCTTGTGCGTGCTTCAACTCTGAGGCTTTGATCCATTCGTCCTCCTTGGATGGGAAACCTTTCCAGTGGATCAAGTATTCTACGGATCCCCAACGGTCACGGGAATCAAGAATGAACTCGACTTCTTGTTCAGGTTGATCATTGATTAGATCAGGAGGGGGAGGAGGTGGTGTGGATTGTGAAGGGAACCCACTGGAGTGATATGGATGGAGGAGGGATTTGTGGAATACTGGGTGGATAGAGCACCACCCATGAGGGAGTTGTAGTTTATATGAGGTAACACCGACTTTAGAGAGTACCTTGAAAAAACCATATTGTTTGTGGTCTAATTTCCTCATGGGTCTATCAGTGCAGATGTGAGATGCTTTGAGTAAGACTAGATTTCCTGGGTTGTAATCCTCAATGGGGTGCACAGAGCGATTGTAGAATTTCTTCATGTCGTCATTTGCAAGAGCCAGTGCTTCTTGTGCCTGTTTGCAGAGGGCAGTCATATTGGTGGCAAAGTCAGTGGCTGTCTTGTTGCGGATGGTTTGGCGGGAATATCTGACAACATGGGGTTCATGTCCATAGTTGAGCATGAAGGGAGTTTGACGGGTGGTGACATGAGGAGTGTTGTTATGAGTAAACTCGGCAATGGGGAGCCAGTCAGTCCAATCCGTTTGACGATGGTTGACGTAGATGCGAAGGTATTGTTCGACCCAAGCATTGTAACGTTCAGTCTGACCATCAGTCTGCAGATGAAAGGCAGTGGATGGGTTTGGTTCGATTGCGAGTAATTTGTAGAGTTCGGTCTTGAAGGAAGACACAAACTGGGTTCCTTGGTCAGAGATGACTTTCTTTAGAAGTTCATGCAACTTGAAGATTTTGTCACGAAGGATGGTTGCAATTCCTTTAGACATGATGGTTTGGTTTACGGTGAAGAGTCAGATCATTTTGGTGAAACGATCAACAATGACGAGGATGGAGTCTTTGCCTTTGGATTCAGGGAGAGGTGTGATAAGATCTAACGAGATATGTTTCCATGGTAACGAGGGAATAGCATTGGGGTTAAGTGGGGTATGACGTGGCTGGGTAAGAGCTTTAGATTTTTGACAAGCGTCGCATCCTTTGATAAACCTCTTGATATCTTTGGCAGACATAGGCCAGTAAAACCATTCTTGTATCTTCCAAGTGGTTGCGTGGGTTCCAGGGTGTCCCACTGTTCTGTGGGAGTGGTAAAAAGATAAAATGTCGTCACGGAGAGTATCCAACTTAGGTATGTATAAAGTGTCTTTAAAGTAAAGTAAGTTGTCGCAAATAGTGAAACGCGGGTCTTTCACGGCAAGTGCCTGATTGACTTTAGAATCACGGATATGTTGGAGAGAAGAGATACGATCATCAAAGGAGACTGACGTTGGGAGTGTTTGTTTGGCTACATGCATTGCCGTTAGTGTGCGCATATCGATAGCATTTGTAGGTAGAGAAGAAACAGAGGAAATAGGAATGTCTATGCTTTCGTAGGAAGAAAGTTCATTAGTATTGAGAGAAAATATGGACATCACAGTGTTCTCCACAGCCTGTGACGGTAGAGAAGGAGTAAAAAGGTGTGAAGGAAAAACGGTAACCCCCTTATTGTCTGAACTCACCCCCTCTTCAAAGTCTGACCTCTGGGACAGAGGATCTGCAGGATTCATTTTGCTGGAGTGGTGAATGATGGAATAGTGAAATTCCTGCATTATTTGATTCCATCTGGCCTGTCGGCGAGAAAGGTCTTGGGGGATCGTGTAATAGGTGAGGTTCTGATGATCAGTCAGAATCTCAAAGGGGACGTGGGCGTCGAGGAGGAAGTGTTGCCAAGTGGTAACAGCTTCAATGATGGCGGCAAATTCAAGGTTGGCAGCATGGTAGTTGCATTCAGCGTCTGAAAGGGAGCGTGATAGGTAAGCAACCAGATGCCATTTGCCATCCTGGAATTGCGAGAGGATTGCACCGAGACCAATACCGGATCCATCCGTTTCGATATGGAAGGGGTCATGGTCGGTGGCAAGGGAGAGGATAGGAGCTGTGATGAGGGTGTTGTGGAGAAGGTTGAACAATTGTTGACAAGCGTCTGTCCAGACGAAGTCGGCTTTCTCACTGGTGAGAGCGTTGAGAGGTCAAGCCTTCTGAGTGAAGTCCTGAATGAATTGGTGGAAGAAGTTGAGAAATCCCAGGAAGGAGCAAACTTCTGTTCGTGACTGTGGAACTGGCCAGGTACAGACAGCATCGACCTTGGTAGGGTCGGTGGCGATGTGACCATCAGATACGATAAGGCTGAGGTATTCAGTAGTCGTTGTTTCGAAGTCGCACTTGGTGTGCTTCAGGGATAGGTGATTGTCGCGTAGGATTTGTAACACTTCTCGGATGATGTGACAGTGTTTGTTGAGAGTGCGGGTGAAAACGAGTATGTCATCCATGTATACGATGACCACACCACAATTGATCAAATCGCGAAGAATGTGATTTATCATAGTCTGGAATGTTGCAGGGGAATTTGTGAGGCCGAAGAACATGATGAGGGGTTTGAAGAGTCCTCGGTTGGTGTGAAAGGTGGCCTTCCATTCATCGCCATCTTTCATGCGGATGTTGTTATATCCCCAATGAATATCCATCTTTGAGAAGTACTTGGCATTACGTAACTTCTGCATGATCTCTTTGATGAGCAGAAGAGGGTAGCGGTTTTTGATGGTGATATCATTGAGTTTACGATAGTCCTGGACAGGTCGGAGTTTGCCATCCTTCTTTTTGACAAAGAAGAAGGGAGAGGCGAACAGCGATTTGGAGGGTCAGATACGACTGGTTGAAAGGTTTTCTTTGAGAAAGGTGTCGAGTTTGTCTTGCTCTTTGAGGGAGAGTGGGTAGGTTTTGCAGTCGACCTTATGGGTGCCATCCTTGAGTTCAATAGCGTGATCCCATGGGTGGCGAGGCAGTAATTCGTCAAAGTTTTCCTTGGTGAAAACATCCTTGAATTCATGATAATGTTCAGATACCATGTCTTCAAAGGTTGCTTCTTGTTTTGACACATTGGCCTTGGCGGCTAGGTCAGTTGCGAGAGTGCGGATGTATTTGGCATCAATGGAGAAGATGTGATCTTCCTGATCCAGGTGATCAGTGTCCATGAGGACAGGTTCAGGGAACGAGAGCGTTTTTGTTGTCCAGTCAATGAGGGGGTTGTATTGCCATAACTAGTCAAAACCTAGGAAAATTGCATGGGAGTTAAGGTTGGTAATTGACAGCGGGACCGATGAGGTATGATCCTGGATGAGGACCTCTACATTGGTATAATGGGAGATTGCTCCCACTGTATTTGCAGTTCCATTGGCATTGTAAACTGGTATGGCATGTGGAAGGGGTTTTGCATGGAGTTTGTGCTTCTCAACAAACTGTGCGTTAATGGCAGAGGTCATGCATCCAGAATTGATAAGCACGGATGTGTGGATGACTTCTCCAGTGGGCATTTTAAGCTCAATGGGAATTTCCATGGCATTGGGCGAAGACTTTCGACCAGTGACATAATGGGGTTTGTGTTGGAGTTCGAGTAGCATGAACTCAGCTGTGTTGTGAGATGTGTTGCGAAGGTCAGCAATTAGCTCAGCATTGACCTCAGTGCAGCAAGAGGTGTGTATGAAAGCTCGAAGATGACTCTTGAGACGATCATCGGGGGTGATGTTGGCAATTTGTTTGATCCAAGGGATGGATATCTTAGGTTCGGTGGGTAGACCCTTTGAATGAGCTGCTTGTTCTTTCAAGAGCTGGGCCATTGCCGAGAGTTTGAGGCATCATTTTTCGTAGTCGTCAAGGTGGTGGGTAGTGAGATCCATGGAAAAGAGCTCGGTTTTCTTTACCAATTGTAGGTTGGCGTTTTTGCAGATGAGGGAGACAAGGTGTCGTCCATCTTTCTTCACATTCAACTGCACGCGAATAGTGAGGGTTTGTTGTTTGATCATGAAGTTGTCAAATGACAGACTTCCTTGTTTGAGTTCTTTTAACTCGGCCTCCGCTTGTAC
Source organism: Austroboletus novae-zelandiae (assembly GCA_038090275.1). Classification (NCBI taxonomy): domain Eukaryota; kingdom Fungi; phylum Basidiomycota; class Agaricomycetes; order Boletales; family Boletaceae; genus Austroboletus; species Austroboletus novae-zelandiae. Next base: position 57,673 of record JBBPML010000091.1, on the reverse strand, counting down.
AACAAGGTAGATAGGTTTGAAGTGGGTGTCGAGGATGTCCACGATGAATTGGTCAAAGTTGAAGTAATTGTCTTTGTGGTTTGCGTCTGTGGCAAGGGTCACGAATTCCTCAGCAGGACTCTCCTTGCAGAAACCGTAGAACAATAGTATTGACTCGAAGGCGGTTGGGGTGTGGCGAAAGCCTTTTAGGTAGAGTTTGAACTTTGACATTCAGGAGAGGTATTTCTCTGGGTTGCTGTCGAAGCTCAGGGGTTCTTGGATAAAGAATTTTCCTAAACCTCGGGGTTCGTCATCATCGTCATCTCAACACAACTTGCATTTGGGTTTTGGAATAGATGGTGTTGGAATATTGGGTATGGAAGGAGGCATAGCAGAGTTGAGTCTGTGTATCACAACATGCGTGTGATACTCAGCATATTGCATGGCGAATTCTTCCATGGTGGTTGCTTGCGCAAAGGTGAGCATGCTGGGAACTGTAACGAGTCCTGAAGTGAACATTGTGGGTGAAGGCGCAATGCCTGTGGTGGAGGATGTTCTAGAGATGACAGGAGCTGGGTAAGGAGCAGAAGCTGGCATAGTTCTGTTGAGGGATCCCAGGTGTGGTGGTCATCTGAAAACAGGATGCAAGGTGTGTTCAGAAGAAATTTTGTTTGTTGGGGGCGCAGTCCTTTGATGCATGTGAAGTTGGAGGGAAAGCTAAAAGGGAGAAAACTCAATTTTCTTCGGCATGGACGAGTTCCTGTGGACGAAGGTTTTGATTGGGGTCGCAGTGTACTTGGGCGGGCTCGAATCTGAGTTCTTTGAAGGATGCCTGCAGGAGTTGACCAGCGCGAGGGCGGATGTAGACCTTGAGGAAAGGGTTACGCTTAGCTCGTATAGCGTTCTTCTTTCTAGTAGCTGCGGTGCGAATAGCACAGTAGTGTCGGAGATGGGGATGAGGATCAGATGTCTTTGTGGTGCGCCCACACTCTTCACAACAATGGTGAGAAGGTAGAGACACTGCATTGGGAATGGTGATTTAGGGTACTGGTGAATTGCGCCAGTTATGCGTAATTGGTGATCTGGGTCCCAAAGCTCGAGGGTGAGATTGGAGATTAGCGGGGGTAAAGAGGGCTTGAATGTGCGATGGGACTTCCTCTTCGTCTTCTTCACTAGACCCGGTGGGGGGTGGTAATTTAAGAAAGGAATAGTAGTTGACAAGTGTTTCGGTGTCAGAAAGTTCGCTATTGGATCCTATGACCATCTGTTCTTCCATTTTGGCTGCACAATTTCTCAGCTGCAAGCATTGTGGAACCCGAACAGATTGCGGGGGAGGGATAGGAATGGGTGCTGCCTCTAGGCAGCGGTAGGTGTTGATAAGGATGAAGGTCCAAACCCAGGTGGTAAGAAACAGGAGTAAAGCATGGACAGTTTCAAAAGAATTCAGCATACGGCTTTGTGAGTGTTCGGCAGATTAGGCTGCGAACAATGAAATTGATGAGAAGACTGCAGAGCACGATGACTGCAACAACTCGGGTGATGGCACTGTAAAGTCGGCTGAGATCTCACACACACAATGATGTTGGGATGTAATGAGTTTGATTTCTCCTGGGTGCCAGCGCGAGGTAGACTCAGCAGCGTAGACACAAAGGGGCTTTTGTTGGTATAGGGGAGAAGAAGGTGTTGGCGATGCACAGGCGTGTCCATTGTACAACTGGAGGCACAGGCAACGTCGATGAGGTTGGGAGGGAAGGAAGTAGGTGTCGGCAAGGTACGAGTGAGTCCACAGTACAGCAGGAGGTGTTGACGACATCAATGGAGGTGGGCAAGGTAAGGAGGTGATCTTGAGTTTTATATCAGGACCAATGAAAAGGCCTTAGGTTGCCCAGAAGGTTACTCACCAAAGCAATGAATAAACTCAAGATGGGGAGCATCCTACCAGTGGACGACTCCTTATATACATGAGCTGATGGTCTGTGCATTATCTATAGGGCAGGCCCAAGGACCATAAAAGGGAAGAACAAGTAGAAGGGCATGGAATGCCAAAGAACAAGAGTCAGCACGTGATACGGATGACGAATGAAGTCACGTGTGAGCATAGATATGAGTAAGGCGAAAAGAGTCATGACAGTCGGTCACCCACCAAAAAGAGTGCAGTGAACAAAGAATGTGACTGGCATGAGGACGGAGAGCGACTAGCAGTAGACAAGATGAGTGTTCCAGACTGCAGTAGACATATTTCTTGTTCGTAGTATATAGTGCCATGATGATCGTGAGCTCTGACTGCGTTTCGTTGATTAATTCGCAGGAGTCGGTTACGATCCCGTAGTTCTCTGCTGAGCTTTCTTTTTTTTGGAGATTTTCGGGTCCTGGATATGCCGTACGTGAATTAGAAGATTTAGAATCGGATGATCGTGACCCGACGCCAGTACACGTCATGCTGTTCTTCTGGCGAGGTCGGGACAAGATACGCCACCGTCCGATGAGAAACAAAAAGACAAAGAGGGGCTAGAAGGTTATATTCCAAAGACAGAATCATGACGTTGACAGCGAAGAAGGCGAAGAGGAGGACGCAATCAACGTCGCCGCATGGCTCACACCAGGCATGCTCTCTCCCGCATCTCCCACATCCACCCCGACGAGTCGCCGGACAACCTTCTCGAGAGCCTCTCTCCGCGTCTGTTCCCGCTCGAGGGCATCCCGCACACCCTCGAGCGTACGCGCCATGTCCTCGTGCGTGCCTTCTAGCCGCTGTACAGCGTTCGCGAGCGCTTCAAGCTTGTCGTCGACGTCGTCCCGCCGCTTGGACTGCTTGGACGAGGTGCGGAAAGTTTCGCCGAGGATGAGGAGAGCGGCGACACCAAAGAGAAAGGACTCTGCGAGCGCATTGGCACCGTTTTCGATAGCTCTGCGGTACGGATGAGTGCGTGTGGGAGGTGAGGAGAGAAGACGTACTTGGTCTCTGACAAGGGTCGGACGTTTTGCCGGGCGGGCTCGCCGAGGACGTTGGTCCGCAGAGATATTTCTGCCGTGTGCATCTTCTGAGCGAGGGAAACGCAAATGTTGCGAAAGGTCTCGTGTCTTTATTTTTTTCACGATTATTTTATCATGCGCAAGTCGACATAACCGTGCGTGCGTGCATGAGACGATGCGCCAGCATGCGGCGTGGAAAGGGGGCGATATACGGTTGTGTGCTGCCAAATGACGGGGGTGTCACAACGTGGGCAAAGGCGGAGGAGACGTACTGTTTCGCCTGGTTCTTGAGCTGCGCAGAGATGGGTTTGGCGATGGTCTGCATGTGCGTATTGTCGGTCCAAAGTCAGTTTAGGACGCTCGGTCGGAAAGAGAGGACACTTGCGCGAATGGCGAGGGTAGCGAGTTTGACGGTGGCCATGAGGAGACTGTAGAACTCGAGGACAATTCGCCAATTCGGAGCAACCAAAAGACTTTTTCAGTGACTGGGTCCTCGTTGTAGAAAGGTGTTGAAGACGATTCGGAGCGGAAGGAAAAAAAAAATAAGCTCCACGGTTCCGCCGGGCGGACGCGTCACGGCTCAAGCGCTCACGTTCAAGACGCGCGTTGTTGCCAGTAGACAATTGGCCTCACTGCTGGCTCGTTCGACATGATGAGGTCACTGTAGGTCACCAGACATGCCTCTAACATAGGTGCGCCCCTTGATCCTTGCAAGTTGCACCAAGACCGTCGTGCACTCGATCACGGAAACTCTCGGACGCACATACGAACATGAAGTCGGATCAACGACTGGGGGCTGTGGGAAGTGTCACTATTACGACGACAGCAGCTCGACGATATCTAGCTCCCGCCAGGCCTTGGATCCAAAGACCGTCTTTGTCATAAATGGAGCTCCGAGGATGGACTACATGATGCAACTCGTCAACTATCCTATCACTTGAAGAAAAATCCGGTTACTGCGTCGACGGGATGCCATTAAAACGAACGGAACAAAGAACTACTACCACTCACCACGATCGATATCGATGAGCGCTGATGCTATCATGTTACATATGGAGCATGCGCCAATGCGCCTGACATCGGGCTGAAAGTGTCGCTTAGCGCAACGATGGATCACTCAGCGCACTTGGACGAAAACGAAATGATCTTTTTGGTACAACGAGACAAAAAAATGTGCTGCGCCTGACGAATATCAAGCCAACTCATGTGAATACGTCGAGTATGTTTTTTTCTTCCTCCATTTTTTTTAAATCCGAGCTTGGGCCTCGTGCATTATGCAGTGCTCGCTATTATCCTTCCATCTGATTATAGCACGCGACGCGAAATCGCAACTCCTGAGAAGAAGGCAATGTTGTCCTATCAGACTAACCGAAGGCCTCCAGCCCGCTTGGCAGATAGGCTGAACAGTGCGTGACGAGCGAGTAAGGTCGATATTCGTGCTCGATATTCAAAGAGTATTCGTAGGCACGCTTCTCTGCATACCGGGAACTGCCAAGTGCGTTCGTCGAGGATCTCTGACCACATTTCTGGAAGGAGCTTCTAGAACCCCTCCGACTGATCTCAACCAATCACACACTCACGAACACAAGTTGGCCTTTTCGAGCCAACCTCCGTAAAGGATGAACCGGGCTGACGCAAGATGGGACGTTGCCGAATAGAAAGCTGGAGGCGAGAAAGGCTTCTAGGGATGTGACACTACTATTCGAACGACGACGAGCTCCTGTCTGGTAATAATTCGGATGAACGTAGATAATTATGGTAAGTACCACTCGCTATCATTAGTAGCCCAAAAACCTGGTGAAAGCATTCCAGTTTGGTATCGGATTAGGTCAGTACTCGTTTACAGAGAGCCCATGAAGTTTGGCACATTGACGTTTAAGTCATAGGTTGGTTGTCCATGTCGACATTTACTTCGAAATACCAACAGAGTGGCCACGGTGAACTCAACATTTGATCGGGACCCAATATGCATTTCTAATTGGTTCAAGGTTCACCCAAAGCAGACAAGGGGTGAAGTATATCCCAATCATCCGGTACCGTTTCGGGCTCCTCCCGAATAAAAAGTCCGTAGTTCAGGTTCTATTGTTGCCTTTATGCGTTTTTGTGCGGTGCAGTAATCCCGGCGAGATGGGGCGTCGCCGAATAGAAAGCCGGAGGCGAGAAGGGCTTTTAGGGATGTGGCACCACTAAGCTCCTGTCTGATAATAATTCGGAAGAACAGAGAAGGAATATCTGAAAACAATTGCACGACCCTCATTGTAAAAGGCATTCCACCACAATCTGGATCGTACTTACCTCGTAAAGTCCTCGGGTACACATGTCAAGGTATCTACCGCGAGCGGCATGTACTTCAAAGGACGGTCGCGCCACTGTCAGACATCGGATCAATCATGATCTTGATGAGAGGTGCGCCACGCGATGTCAATGTGTAAATATCTCAACTAGCACGCTGGCATATTGTCTATACTGCTGTCTGCTGTTGTCGTTTGCCATCAAGTCGCTGTATTGAATATCTAGATCGTATGATCACAACAAGAAAGTAATCCGTTCAATGACTAAAATGCAATGTTCGTTGGTCACTAGTAACAAAGATACTGTTGAGAAGAAGAAACAGCCTTCTAATTGAACATAGAGATGGTCGTTGTGGAAACGGGGACTTGACTCAGACAGGAGAAAGACTGCGCCTATCGCTGACCGCAGCAGAGTTGAAACCTCTAGCCTCGAGCAAAACCTTTTTTTAGCTGTCGAGGTCGGCGACAGGCTGTTATGCATAAATGTTTAGTATCCAGGGACCCAGCCTCTCAGGTGGGACTATTTTCGTTGCATAGGCCATCGACGGACGCCACCACCCTGGATTTGATACCTCGAAATCTAATCAGAAGTATATACTTTTTTCATGGGTATGTTTTCTTTTCGTCCAAGCTTCTCACCCAGACTTTCCCACGACTCGCAAGGATGTCCCGCCCCAACGCGAAGACTACTTACTTCTTGAGGTTCGCCGAATTCCCCCTTTGTCGATCTGCTAAATCCTATTAGAGCGTGCATTTCTCAGAATTCACTGCTCGCTTCAACGCTCGATCGATGTACTAATCTCCGCAACCTTCTTTTGACGATACACTATCGATCGCTGGCAGAGGAGACCTACCACCTTTTCTGGCGTCATGGGCACCTCGCTTTACTGTTTCTTTTTCTCTATTCAGTTAATATAATAACAAGGCTACCAAGTGGAAACAAGCAGGTGTTCCGAACAGAAAAGGTTCATTGCATCCATACTCTTTCCACTTCCCGACTTTGGTCCTCTTTTCAGCCATCTCGAATGATGTAGCTGTTTGATTCATCGATGATGTCCAAGCTATCGTGTCGGGGTGTACGATGGCCCTGCGAAATGCCGTAGCGCCAAATCGCTTCGTGCGCCACACTAACAGGGTTCAAACAAACATGACATATCGTTGTTCGCACGGTGTTGAACCTGGGTGTGCAGTACAGTGCTATGTTCTTGTGCTCCCATGTTATATTTTTGTCAACTCGCCAGGGCCATCAATGCATGGCCTCCCAGACCTCATTCAGTTGCAACCCACGTTGCTACCATTGACTTTGTGCATTGAACGATGGACGAAACAAGCTGTTCCGGTTCCGCGCTTTGCTATCGATTGGGTAAGTCAAGTTCGCTTCGCTGGCCTATGATTCATTGTCAACCCTACAACGTGATTCTTTTTTTGATCGCATATGTCAACCATAAGTCCTCCGGACCTGTCGGAAGTCGCTGTGCTTGGAATTGTTGGAATAGCAATTGCAACCTCAAACATTTCGGTGCGCGCTTTAAAACCCTTTAATCAAACCTCGCCCTCCCATTCTTTAAGAGCCATTGGTCCCCTCGAAAGTCGTGAAAGCGTTGGAGCCCACACTATTCGTATCGAAACACCACTCTTGCCCGCCATCCTCCACTACCATGTACTACGATTTTGAAAACGAGCCAGATCCGCTGTACGTGATGTCGCGCTTGTTCTTCAAATCGCAAGTGCTCTAACGTATTGTACTATTCCTTTTTTCAGAGACGAGCTCCTTGCTCAACTCCTCAAAGACTTTCCCGACGTCCTACCTGCACCCATTACCACCTGTTCGCCTTTGTCCTTGACATTACCCCCATCATCGCCGTTTTCCTTGTCACTACTACCACCCTCGTCATTATCATTATCAACGCTATCTTCACCGCCTTCGCCACCTTTACTCTCATCACTAGAATCGACCCCGCCACCCTCTTCACCATCGTCGTCGTCGTCGTCATCCGCACGGTCCGCAGTATCTTCGTCACCATCCTCGCCGTCATCTTCATCACCGCCATCACCATCCGCACGGTCCGCAGTTTCATCCCTATGGTCCTACTGGTCACCACCATTACCGTATCCATCCCCCCGGCCCCGCTATCGAGTGCCCGACGCCCACCCCACCTGCCAGTGGGTCTCCTCGCCCGACTCCCCGCTGAGCTGCGATGCTCGGCTTCCCACAGATCCTAAAGAGGTCTGTACCCACTTCCGCACCGCCCATGGGATCCGTGGCAACGAAAAAGTCATCATCGCTTGCAACTGGCACGACTGTCGCGCCGCGCCGATGCAGCGCGGGAGTCTGCTTAGGCACGTATTGACGGTGCACCTAGGCTTGATGCGGTGGCGCTGCGATCGTTGTCGCAAGATGTTTTCGAGGAAGGGGACGGTGCATTTGTGCACCCAAGACGAATGAGGGGTATATTTAGATGTGTGTTTTTTTCCTTATTTCCCCTCCTTTTTGTTGTATTTCTTGCTTGTTTTCTCCCTGAGATCTTTTATTTCATACCACAAACTTTTGGCACTACATGTTTTTAGAAGCCTGCGCCGCGGCCGGTTGATTCCTGGAGCGGTTTTCACTGTAGTTGTAAGCTGATTGGTATACGGGTTATACAGTATGTACGTGCATATGATGAATATCTACACGTAGATGTATGGAGCTCATAACCAAGCTCGACGTTTGTCCGTTTGTTGCGCCTTCATGAAGAAACGACAAGATCGTCTGTCGGGGAAGGCTTTCATGAAACGTACTCTGCGCAGGAGATTAGGCTTCATATCCGTATATTTTGAGACCAACACACCCGAAATATAGATTTACATGCAAACTAAACCTTTATCGGAAAACGAGAGAGGGCCAGATCCTCGACCGGATCATTACGGAAAGCCGATAGAGCTCCAAGTCACTGTATGTATGACATCAGACATGGTAATTAAATCATTTCCGCGTCTGCGATGTTCCATTTGACCTGAGTCCGTATGCCAACGCCTCACTACAGTGAAACCTAACTTACGGGGAAGACTACGTACCACGTTTTGGTCAGAGTACGGTGTCATGGAAAGACAACTCCACGCAGTGGGGCACGTCCATCTCAGCAGTCTCAGATGGACAGCCAAGATATGTCGAATCATGCACCTCCGCTGGATTGGCCGTTGGACGTGACAGTCCTGCCACAAGCAGGTTACTATCTCTCTTGCACTCCCCAATTCGATACCATGCTCCCGGCGAAAGTGTCCAGCAGCGTGCCGGGGATTTGAGGAAAGTGTCGCGCCGCAGTTGTCGTTTTGTCTGGTGATCCAGTTACATGTCTGGTAAGTTGCAGGGAGGTCGAGCGGTAACGGTGGGAGGAATTCGGTACTGGAAACAGATTAACTGCCGTTGAGAAGTCAATGCGGAGAACTACGTACAGTGACTCTGGTGGCACTGAGTTTTGCAGTAGGCTTGACATTCTGGACAGTGTAGGGAAGGTGAGGTGTTCCAAAGGTAGGAGAGGGCATTGTTTAAATTGTACGTGCATAGTATCTCATTGTTCTAGATTGTATGTATGTGAAGAGCGAAATAACACACAATCAGTGATAACAACCCCTGTTTGTGGCAGAACATGTAGGTATATCCACCAGGCTGTTCCCCCAACTTGTTATCCGGCTTGTGCCTAGTACCATGACCTTAGGTGCCGATCGGGCTCAGGCCGTTTTCGTCTGTCACCACACCACTATTGCTATCTCTTATATTTCTCAGGTTCCGCTTGCACCGCTTTGTAATCTCCGATTTTGCGGCGAACGATTGTTATCCGAACCCCGAAGGGAAATTTTCCATGCTGCTCTCCATCTGTTGAACAACAGATCGTCAGGATCACTCAAGTTCTACATACATAATAATACGTGCGTGCAGAGGACTGACCAAGAACCCGTCAGAACAGGGCTCGAAATTTCCTGAAAAGTCGCTGTGGCATACCCGTGACCCTGGCATACACATATTAGCAGTGCTGTCATACAAGTCAAATTCATACCTCCCACCTTGTAACGACTTGGTGGACAATACGTCATTATGGCTTGTCAGTCACGCCACTATAGAATGGTGGTGATCGTGGTTTCCTCGATGTAGGCAAGAGACATGATCTTAGCGGATATGCCCAATCACGCTCCACATACTCGGGGACAAACATTAATGACGAACAAGAGAGGTGGAAAACGAGACCCTGATTCCGTGGAGAAATGAAAAAAAGGTTGAACGTCCACGGAATGCAGTCGCTGCGTATTAGTGGTGCAACATTGAGTTATATAGCATGCATTTCTGCATTGCTATGTTAATGTGAGAGGGCATAGCGTTTCTACACCCACAAGCCCAGCTAGACGTGGTCAGGAAGGACTACACAAGTGCGAGCAAATATACCTTGCTATCGGACCCATGTAAAAAACTACCGAGCCTACTATATTGGATTCAAGATGCTGTACATGTATAAGTGTGTATAATATGCCAGTGTGATGACGAGAGGAGAGAGAGAGAGAGAAAATGAAGCGTTAAACGACATGTAAATCGCCATCATCGCCCTGACCTCCCACCTGCGCTCGTCCTCGCGTTCTCCGTCACAGTATCCAGCTGTGCGTTACGTTTCTGAGCAATCTCGGTTTGCCGCTCCAAGCTTCTGGAAAACGGCCGCGCAGATAAGCGAGACACTCTACGCGACAACGATCATAATCACGTACTTGATCTGAGTCTCCAGCTCGATGACCCGTTCCTTACTCCCTTGCCGCTCCCGCTTGTACTTCTCCTCAGCAGCCTTCAACCGCGCCTCGTACTCCTTCACCCGTGCCTCCCACTTGGCGTCCGTGGTTGTGGTCTTCTGGTTCAAACTCGATATCTTCTCTTCGTGCTGAAGCAGCTGGTTGCTCGCCACCACCAGTCGTTTTTCCGCATTCACAGCGCGCGACAAGAGCGAACGTATCTCTTGCGAGTCGCCCTGAGCGGGACGTCGCGCGGTCGCGAGTTGCTGAACGACATCGGCGTTGGTGGCCTGTTGCATCACCGAGTTGAACCCTGCAGGCGGGGACTACGACACAAGAGACAAACCTTTAGTGCTTCCAACTCGCCCTCTTTTGCGACATACTTGCGCCTCCACGTCGCCTTTGCATCGCCATACGCCTTGACACTCGTCTCAAATTTGTCGATTTGTTTCCACCGCGTGTCGAGTTGTTTCCGCATATCCGTCAGTTTTTCCATGAATCGCGTTTCGGCTTCCTTGACGCGCTTATCAAAGTCCAGTTGTATTTGACTGAGTGCTTTGAGTCGCGTAATGAGGTTGTCATGAAAGACGCTGAAGTTGGTGAACGGTTTTGTCTCAGCTTGGCTACCTTTCTTCTGTAGATGGATGTTATCAAGGAGAAACACGGGGGCGAAAGAGAAAAATGCATACGGGTGTCTTGTCAACGCCAAGGATCTTGTCCATATACTGATAGATGGTAAGCAACAACGTATTGCGTTCCGTAAGTTGGTCGCGGTATTGGCTCTCACTGCTCAGCAGTGATTTTTGATCCTTCGCTAACCTGGCTTCAAGTTCGTGGACCTTCGTACGCAGCGAAGTCACATCGGAATCGGCAGTCTTCAAGCTCGCTTGAGCGACATCGAGCTTCTCGGAGAGATGGAGGCGTGACTGAGTTTGATTCCCCAGACGAGTGGTTAGATCGCGGACTTCGTTGTGTAATTTATCGATCGTGAGGTCACGTTCGCGAGTGGTTCCTTCGCGAGATGCAATATCTTGACGTGCACGCGCGAGAGCGTCCTCCAGCGTTTGGATGTCACGCTTCAGTCGATCGACCTCTAGTTGGAGTGAGAATTTGGCTGTAGTATGCGAATCGCCGAGTTTTTTGGACTCTTCTTCCTTGGTCCGCAGCGCGTCCTGCACAGCCTTGATGTCGGATTGGCGCTGTTCAAGGAGCGTCTCGCTCTTGGCAAGGTTATCAAGAGCAGACTGGAGGGCAGACCCCTTAATTTCCACATTACGTCGTTCATGTCGAAGCTGAGAATCATACTCTTTTTCGACTTTAAGGAACTCCTGTTCTATACGTTCCCTCTCTTCGCGCTCGGTTTTCACTTCAGCAACGAGATCCTCGACGTGGCGGGCCAATTCCTCTTGTCGTGTTCGGTGCGCAAGAATGTCTTGGCAGGTCTGATCATAGAGGTCTTGGAGGTCTTGGAGCTGCGTCTTGAGCGTATTGACTTTCTAGAAACAGCCCGAGTTAGAGGGATAAACTTGGTGTTGTCTGTCTAACTTGCCTCTTTGAGCGCCACCGCAAGTACCTCAAGTCGTTCCCGTTCAACGGCATCGTCTTCACGAACACGTTCGCTTTCTTCCTTGATCCGGTCGTTCTCCTCCTCCAGCAAGTACACCTGTTCGCTCAACTTCTCTATCTCTCGATTGGCTGCTTCGATCTCAGCATCCTTTTCATCCGCCTCTTTTTCAAGATGCTGTAGGGTCGCTTCAAACTTAACATGGAGCTCGTTGGTATTTGCTTCGAGTTCGGAGATGTTTATACGAAGTTCTTTTGACTCTGTTTCTCGTTCTGCAAGGGCCTAGACATGGGAAACAATCAGTTTGCGGCGGGTGCCTGGAAATGAAGGAATATACATCACGGAGCTCTTCGACCTGTCCACGGGCTTCCACAACTTCTCCTCGCCATTCTTCCTCGACCACTGCGACAATCCGATCGTGTTCTGCGATCAGGTCTTCGATCTCTTTGTTTTTCATTTCAATCTCGTCTTCTTTTTGGGAAAGCTCGATCATCGTTGCCGCGAGTTTGTCACGCACAGAGTTGAGGTCCTCTTCCACAGCCTCTCGCTCTTCCCGCTCATCCAGAATCTGGGCTCGGCTCTCGCTCCGCTCAATCGACTCCGCCTCCCTCCTCCGTTGAAGGTCCTCAATCTCCAAGCCCAGCTGCGTGATCTCGTCCATTAGGTCTTCCCTTTCGTCTTCCTTTCTCAGGAGAAGCTCATTTTGGTCCTCTATCCGCGTACGCAGAGCTTCATTCTCAACCTCGAGCTCCTCCAGTTTTTGCTGCCGCCGCTCATGCCTGCTGTCCACCCGCCCATCAAAGACGTCATCACCGCGTTTCTCGACGATCTCACGAAGACGCTCGATTTCTTCCACGTTGTCCTCGAGTAACCCTCTCACATTATCCAATTCCTCCTCGAGTTCCTCGTTTCTGAGTTCGGTCCGTCGCAGAGCATCTTCGTCAACCGTGGATATGCGCCCTCGTCGCAATTCTCGAATCTCGTGTTCGCGTTCCTGCAGCTTCGTCTCGAGATCACGTTCCCGGTCGCGTGCGCTTGCCGTCCCACGTTCTTTCTGAGAACGCTCCAGCTCGCGTTCGAGTTCGAGCACTAGTCGTTTGAGTTTCTTGAGCTCGAGACCGCGTTGCTGTACCTCGACCTTCAGGGACACGTTTTGTTTGAGGGCTGCATCAACTTGGTCAGGTGCAAGTTGAGCCAGGCGTTCCTCGAGAAAGTGAACACGAAGTTTGATGTTGAAGTTTTCCTTTTTGAGGTTATCGATGTGCTGGAGCGAAATGCAGGTGATCAATTACATGCGTTAAAAGAAACGGAATAATGATGAAATAAAACAATAAAGTTTTACCTTTTCTTGATCGCGGAGCGTCAGGGTGACACCCTTGTTGCCACCCGAGGTCCCTCGAGTACGTTTACGGTTCGCCATGGGAGTGTCTTGACCATCGACCCATTTATGCCCGGGGGTGTCCAAAAAGTCCCCGACACCGCTCTCTCCTACCTCGTCTGCTTCGTCGTGACCAGACATAGTTACTCGTCTGAGAGCAGATCCGGGCTCGTCCATCCGTTTTCGCGCACTGCTAACTACACCCGATGGATCCGGTGGTGAAGGAGTAGACAATGATGCAGAAGATGGGGCGGTCGTTTGTGAGGATATGGAGGGAACTCTGTGATTTCGACCAGGCGTAGAGATACCAGACACCAACGAGCCAAGGGAGAGATCAGGAAGGGTCATGGCAGATTGAGAGGACGAGTCGGCACGTGCATTGAGTGCAGCTGACATTGAGATGCCCTTGAAGGTATAGCGTCGTCAAAAGTCGATTCCGAATTGAAACTAGTTGAACTTAACTGGTCAGGTTCTACCGTTGAACGTGTTCACGCTGACTCGGCAAATCTCGAGCTCACCGTTTTGTTGGTCCCGATAATGAATTCAGCTTCCAGTTCCTGCTGAAATGCGAATGCGCTGTGGCCTAGGTCTCAAAATCTCGACGTTGAGTTTGATGAAGCCAGCTGGTGCCAGTTGGCTTGTAGATCACGTGACATGTTATCGTCGCAGACTAATCATTGAATGTATGTACATATTCACAATCACTAACTTGGTTCCTTTTAATGTATGAATCAAATACTACGGATGGCTGATTAAGAGAAGTCTGTTTTACTTTTTGTGGGGTAGAAAATTTTGCCTCTACTAATGTTTTATTACAGAAATTTACAGGCTCGGAGGTGTTACCTAGTGACTCAGGCTAGCTGGGACTCACTGGTTCACTATCGAGTACGAAACCGCTTTCTTGAGACTCCGATTGATTGCTGTCACTGCTGTTGCTGTATGAAAATTTCTGGCACTGCTATCAGTTCCGGGTCTCCGAAGCTAAACACGCGATCATCGTGCGTTCAATAATGCGCTCGACGCAAAAAGCAGTGAAACAGGACTCACTGCCTCTATCACCGCAGTCCAAAGAGGCAAAACCGATCCCGAAAGTATCAGACCGTAAACATGTGGCCTGATTTTGATTCATTGTAACGTGTAATGCTTCATGCTGTTGAACTGTCCGGTTAGAGAGCACAAGAGCACCGGAAAACAACAGAAATGCAGGGACTGGGCATTGCGTCTTGCAACTCACTTCCAGGCGAGAAAAATAAGTATTACAGTAAACCGTAGGTGTTATGTAATAACTGAGGATGCCTCTTGGCAGAGGCCAGATCATGGTGTCTGCAGCTAACTAAATCACGAAGACTACAGGTTTTCCAGCGTCCCATTTATACCCACGGATCTATAGCTCATGAAAATAGCGTCTTCCAAAAACTCGGACGTTCAAGGTAGCATACCTCTTGCGACTCCCGGATGCTGCACTGCGCGCCTGCTAGCCATTCAAAACATTGACTACCTCCAGTTTCAGCTCTTAGATCGCCTCGTCTCCCTTTCTCTTTTGTTTCATTGCGAGGTGGGTTAGATGTCTGAAGGGAAATTAAGTATACCCCTCAAAATGGCATTCGTTGCCTCCCCTCGGTTCCAAGCAATCCGCCGCATAGACCCGTCGCTCCCATCCAAGAACTTCCTCAGGCTAACGAAGTCGTTCCCCAAGCGCCCACATCAATCCTTTTCCAAATAAGAACAGGCCACGTCCCTCTCAACCAGGCATCCGAAAAACTGATTCCCAATTATGTTCCGGGCGCCGAAAACAAACGGAGTCGGTCTTCTATTTCTTCATGTCATGCCCCCGCGCACAAACCACACCGCCAACAACTCCGCAAAACACTGGGGCGAAGAGCAACCGACACCTCTGCCCTCCTCAACGACGCCGAATACCTCCCAGAAATGCTGCGCTTCATCAACGCCACGGGCCACTTCAAAGCCTCACATGGTAATCTTTCCTCGCTGAAAGCCGCAGAGCCTAAGCCCCCTGATAGATGACCCGGCGGCCATGACCGCGCAGCACGGTCTGGCATGCTCAACATGCACCGACCCTCCACAAGACACCGCACCCAAGCGCGAAGCCACAAAAACACAATGTTCTCTCTTCCATCCCTCCTCTTTAGGCCAATGCCGCATGTATTGCACACAGCATGGACTCTCTTCGTACACTAGATTACTCTACGCCTGTAATGTTTACCGTTGGGCCACGCCCCAGAGGACAATAAACCTGGAAAAAAAAGTATACCCCACACTTACAGGCTACTACTATGTTCGAAGTAACGTAGATTTTTTCCAAATTCCTCTGATTTCCAGTCCACTGTAACATCAGAAAATCTTTTTCTGTTCGCCGGGCACCAACACGAATGTGAACGATCCAATTTATTGACGACAGACAGTGGCAGAAACTATTACTAGGTACGTATTCCTCCTTCAACCTCAGACTACTCGGTATCAGCTTACTTAATCCCACTTTGATCAGTCAAGCCTGCCTCCAGTAGACCATTGGATACGGCAGCGCGATTCTCACCTGTGTGTACCGCGCGCTTTCGTAAGGATCGCGCCATTGGCGTGGGGAGTACCAGAACAGACACAATAACCTATTTGTGGCAGGTTTGCTTCGCAGGTGTGGGATGTTCTCACGAAGAGACACATTGTACCGGCGTGCCGGTGGGTGGAGTGACTCTCATGATAGGGCAAGGTTTGTTTGGAATACTCACGTCTCTTTCTACTCTTGGCGATCCTTTCTCATGTTATTTATTGATTGATTTTGGGCCCTCGCCATGTTTTCGTTTGCGGCTAGCCTGTCTCTGTATTTCATCGGCCGTGCGCTAGAACTGCCTCATCGGAGATGGGTTGATACCGAGGGTGCGAAGTTGGACAAAAGTCGGAATCGGGCCCTTTCTGTGCAAAAGCGTGATCATGCGCTAGCCAGCAAATGCGGGTGTACATGCGTGACCGGGGAGGTATCATGGGCCGCGACCATCGGATCGAAGAATTTGAAAATGGTACGCACGCCCACCGACGTCAGGGTAGGTTCAGAGTCGTGAGTGTACGACAGGACGAGTGTGCGCGTAGTGTGGGTAAGAACAAGGCGAGAACGAGGGCGAGGGAAAGGTGGTAAGAGCGGTGGACCATACCGCAGTCCTTATGCAAGCAGCACGTTTTTTTTTCCGAAACATCCGACGAGCCCGAGATAAGCGTTACAGGACACATCAGGTCTATTTGTTTTCACACCTCGCTTCTAGCGAGGACAGACGGGCGTGAATAGATTCAGATGTTCACATCACTCTCGTAATTGGTTCTCCACTCACATTGCAAGTTGCCCTCAGGTTGGGAGTACAGTTTCACTTGCTGAGGCGTTGATTCCATTTTAGTGCAGGTTGTTTCATTGATTTTTCACACGGTGACGTTGTAAATCAAAGACGCCGATCTTAAGCTTCACCGGCAATTCTCGGATAATTCTATCCGAGGACCGTTGCTAGCTACAAGCAGCCAGTTGTGGAAGCATGCGAAGGCTGTGGAAGAATGTAAGAGATATCCGATCTTCTATCGGGCTGAGGTACGCATTATGATGTAAGTTCAAACGTTCATGTGTTTCCCTGTTTTTTTCCCGCCCCTCTTTTCCTCGTGGCATTCATGCGGCCGACCAGTATCACTGGACCGTCTGACCGCGAATAATAAACACACAAGCGGGTGCACCTGAAGCGTTATAGAGGTTGTAAACAGCCACGATTGAGGTGATGGCGCTGAGTGACTGTGTAGGTCTGTGCTAAAAACGTGTTGACTGCGTTGTGTAGAGTGTTAGTGCGCCTTCAAGGCGGCTTTGACAATCTATCATTACTGAAGTTTCCCACACGGCGGACATCACATGCCCAGTATCCTGAAATCTCATCCCCTGATTTTTAGAAGAGCATAGAACACAAAAGGACACCCGGTACGTGAACTCATCCGCTTCCCAAAGAAGCGCAGCGGCGCGACCGAAACAGACACACAGCTGCGATACTCACTCAGGCCCTCGTAAACACAGCACACTGGCACTGATATTCATTTCACTTCAAGTTGACACCATCATTAGTCACCTGTGACGTGTATGTACTTTATTACGTTTGTCAATTATCTTATCGAGTGGAAGATCAATCGAATACAAGGGGGCTGATGGACAATAGGAATTCTGCGACGTTCACGGAGAGTGCTCAGAGCTGAGAAATTAATTACAATATACCCAGCCAGAACGAGGTGGGAATTCTTCATGCACAACGTCTAGCTTCGAGGTCGAACCTAATCAAGTGGTACCCCAGTACGCGCAACAGATCATACGAATTCTGGGGAAAATTAAAGTGTCGGCGCGCCGTTCTTCCGATAGATCCTAGGTCATGAGAACTGTTTATTGAATCTGAGCGCAACGTGTCAAATCTCGTGATGATGGCGCGTCTATCAGTCGGAATCTCAAAAATGTCTGCTCTTGTTATCCCTTGCCGACGCACAGACTCATCCGGTGATTCCCAGTCAGCACAGTCCCCCTCCCTAAATCTCCACTGGATATTACCTAGTTTATCGCTTCTCAGGCTTCCCAATATGAAACAAATTCAATTCTCAAACCCGAGATTCCCAGTCACCGATCATTAAAGTATATGATCTTTTCACACCAGGTCGAGGTGCTTACGCTCACTCATGAATACAAGGAAGGCAGTCCTTTCCATTCAGCTACAGCAGGTCTTCTGTCGGGCGAAATCATAGCATGGAGATTAGTTTCCGACAAACGCATGCCTTAAATACCCACCTTTCCACTTCTGAGTCCCTAGCACCCAGAGATTTTCCAACATCACTGAAATGGCCTACATTCTACATGACACGGCGCCAGCAGATCCGTATGTTGTTCCATTTGTCTCCCCTACTGTGATCTAACACGTCATTAGTGCCGAGTTTCTCGCGTGGATGCTGGTGGACCCCTTTGTAACAAATCAAAACTGCCGTTGGAACATGGGATACAATTGCGACTGCAACGCGATTCTCAGCTCAGAACCCAGTCAGGTTACTGCACACTTTCGCAGTGAACACGGCATCACCACGGGGGACACTACAGAAACAGTTGTTTGCATGTGGCACGGTTGCCACGCACGACCGATGCAGCGGAGGTGCCTGACACGTCACATTTTGGCCGTTCATTTGAGGCTGTTAAGATGGACGTGCCCGGCGTGCGGAGGAATGTTCTCACGTAAAGATACACTCCATCAATGTCGACGAGGTACATGGGCGCCATGATGATACTAGTCTTCTTTACTTTGCACTTCCCATATTTCAACTTATTCGATGTATTCCTACTTCCCTGAACGCATGCACTGAGGTCATTTGGCACTGGGAAACATAATGAGACCGAGCTAACAAGTCTGAAAATGCTACTTCTAACTTTCCACACTATATGTCCGTCACAAGTCTGAGTAAACTCGATGGCATTGCGGTATCATTCGGATTCTTCAAGAGGTAGGCATCGGGCTTGTTTAATAGGTTCCATGCTGATTTCCATGTAACACGTCAGAGTGTGGCTCCTTGGGAGTGTTTCTCGAAGGGATCGACAGGGAAACGTAGAGATTAATAATAATGAATCGGAGCCGTCGAGGATCCCACATGGAGATGATCCTCTTGCAAATTTTAACATGACCGAGTGACTCAGCTAAATCTACTCCATCGAACACATTCGTAGAGTGAGCATCCTGCTCCAGAGCCTTAAGTAACAAGCATCGTATGATCATGATAAACGTACGAACTTTACTCTTTACTCTTCAACATAGCGGCTGCCAGCCTCCTTCGAGTTTCTTCTTCCTTTGACTTTTCGACTACTCTTTTAGCGGAATACCTATTACAATATGTCCCTGTACTATTATCGTGTGGTCAGGCATGGGCTTCGTTGACCTCCACTGGCCGCCACTTTCCAGTGTGAATTTTTCCTCGGCACGGATCTACATAGATAACTTCTACTCACATTCATCCCGCGAATATCGCAGTGGTCGGTTCAATGACTCCGAGTCGAGTTCGAGTTTCGCTGTCTGGTGCATTGTTTAAAAATGTAGGTTATGAAAAACACAGTAATCAGTCGCTTGGCTCGGAACCAGCATGGAGATTCCCGCTGCGTCTCAGTGAATCTTGGTGAATGGTGGTATACGCTGAACCAGCGTGCGTGCGTGTGTGGCCAGTCCGACCGGTTATACCGTCCCCGGTCTCTAGGTCCGCTCTGGGGCCGCTGACTAAGCCTGCTGACCTCAGCTCCCAGCCACTCCTCCCACCTCCCCTTTAACGTATGTTGATACAAGAGACGGCCGCCAGACTGAAACACTGTTTTCATCTTGAATTCGCTGTGATGGACCCTTGTTCAGTCAAAGAAGGCTAGCAAAATACAACTCGCAGTTGAAATGGTCTCATTAGATGAGAGGGAAATCAGTATGGTTGTGACTATTAGACTCTGCTGACGAGATATGAAGAGACAGGTTCCAAGTTACCCCCTGGAAACAGGTAATAGTTCAAATATTTGCCTGAGTATATCTCTGATCCCATGCACAAGCGTTAACAAGCCCCGCCTCCTTCCCGAACAAGCAAATCCGATACCGAAATCTGTGTCCGATCAACTGCCGACAAGAGACGCCTCGCTGGATCACAGCAGTTGCACTCGTCAACACGAGTACGTCCATGCTGTGATTCATAATCCCCTCTGGTGAATCATCATAGTACCGCAAGAGGGCCGGCGAACAATTAGAATACAATATCGCGGGACATCGCGCCATGGCCTGCAAAATAGGCAAGCGAAACGTTGCAGAAAACTGTAGGGGTTTAAAAGTCGAAACTTGCAACGCGAGGCCTTCGCTGATTAAAATGGTGACCCGGGCCTCAGGGCAGGTGACGATAGAAATTCGAAGATGAAGGGCCCGCCGCCGGATGGTTTCGGGACAATGTGTTGTATTTTTCACCGCTCAACCCGCCCGTCTATTCGGCATGCCTTGCCCGCCCACCTGCTGTAGCAGTGCCTGGATAAAACGTGTACATACCCTTTTCCCCTGATCATGTATTCCCATCTTCGTCGGCATGGGTACCAAGTCCGCTTTATCAGATATGCGTGAGAACAACAATCGAACAGTCGACGTCGTCGGAAGCGGATCCTTTGTTAAGCAGGTGTCTGAAAGTGCCCAAGTAAACGATGAAAATACCAAGATATGATTTGTGGCATATACATACATGGCTGAGCCCAAGGGAGTATTAAAGGGGACCGTGGAATTTAATAGGGCTCAAGGTGTGAGTGATGGTCAGGAGGGTGAAGCAGCACAAACGCTGTTACTGAGCGCGCGTATTTCAATGATGATTGGCCGAGATGCCCGAGCGCCCAGCGCTGAGTACAAATTTGGTTGACCGACGGGATTATGTAATCATTATGTACTTACTAATTAACTTTGTCCCGCACCGCCGGGCACCTAATGTTTTCTGTCGTATATGATATGTGTAAGTAATGGCGCTACGGATCATTGACGACGCTAACACGTGCGCAAGGCATGCGAGAAATTTTCATGGAAGCCAGTGACACATTGTTCCATATGCGGACACGGGAAAAGCCGTTTTAAGAAGCTATGCGAAACGTCTATGTACATATCCTCGAACTCACTGAGATTGGGTTCATGATCGCATCATTTTAATTTATGTTCTTCGCTCGAATATGCTCCCAATGTTGAGCGGCGTGTGACCTTAGAGTGCTGGTCAGGCGGGTACTTCGATTCCGAAAGAGTGGCACGATATATTCCTCCCATGGAGGTACACGCAATGATGCGACATAGATTGGCACCCGAATCGGAAGCCCGTTTTATGCCCGCCCCGCTTCATTTATTCCGTTCCTGGGCGCGCCGTAAATATGGCAAGTGTTCCCGAGTAATACAGCTTGGCATGAGTGATAAACGTGGCAAGGAGAGCAAATTGTTAGAAATTTCTTCACTTCATTGCGTTTCTCTCATGTTCGGGACGTCTCGGTTGATATCGGACGTTTCGGACTTATTCGGACTCTATCTAGTATATAAGCCTGAGAGCGTGGGACGAAACCTCAGTTTCGTCTTGTCGTTTCTCAGGTACGTAGTATAATTCCATGTCGTGTACATTTGCTCAATGATATGTCGTTTCTCAGTCTTCTAGCTCATTCCGTCGTGTCTGAGTCTTTGGGATTTGGATAGTCCTGACACAAATATGACCGAAAGCACCTGAGAAATATGTTTTTTGAACACAGCGATGTCGACGGACAGAACTATGACGAAGCGGACTCACTGCTTGACGATATACGTTTACCACCACCATCGCTAATATTCACCTTGCACAGCCTAGTTACTACTTTAGTATGTATATTTTGGTAGACAACCCTACCCTCCAGAAAGACACACCATTTCAGTGCGTAAAATCTCCCGCTCGGGAAAAAGAGGCCGATGCGGGATTCATTCCGATAGTGCTCGAAGGTGGTCTCGGGCCTCTACTTATCAATGCGTTAGCTGTCCAGTGCTGCGGACCTGGCATGCATTGCATTGACAGCATTGACACCGATCGACGGAGACTCGTCTCAAGTTTACATCAGAGATAGGTGATAACTAATAGGTAATTATTTCTGCGGAATATGAGGATGGGAGCGAGCCATTTTCATCCTCCATTCAAAGTGCATCAGAGCTCAACGTGCTGATCAAGAGTCCACGCCCTATCAGACCCTGTTGTCGTTCTTACAAAATTTTCTGATCCGCCGCTCGATTCACTTCACGTTCCTTCATCTCGAAATATCCGTTGGCAGATCAGTGATCTGGGAACCAACGATCCATGAGGACCACGCACTCACACTTCTTCATCGAATACAAAAGAGGTGGACTTCATTTGGGTACAGCTATCTTTGTGTTTCCCGGAATCAAGACATAATAAAGAGTCGAGTCAGTCGACACTAGATCAAACTGATTCCACACACCCACTCCTCACTCTCCCTTATAGTTTCGCTACGCAGACCTCTCCAACGTCGCAAAAATGTCCCATCTACAAGATAATGCGCCATTCGATTCGTATGTAGTTCCGTGTGAATTCCCTAGCAAATTCTAACCTAACGACTAGAAACGGGTTTTTTGAATGGATGCTACGTGATGTCTTGGAGACTAGTCAAGATTGCCTCTGGCCCGTTGGAGACGATATCTATTGCCATGCGGTCCTCAGCTCGGATCCCAATCATGTTGCCGCACATTTTCGCAGCCAGCACGCGATCACCGCCGGCTATACGATAGATAGAGTCAACTGTTTGTGGCGAGGTTGCCACGCGCAGCCAATGCAACGGAGGTGCTTGATCCGACACATTTTGGCTGTTCATTTGCGTTTGCTGAGATGGAGGTGTCCTACTTGCGCAGGGATGTTCTCCCGTAGGGATACATCCCATCAGTGTCTGGCCAGGCATGATGGGTTTTGAATCTACTTACTGGATGCTAGCCTTTTCTAGAGCGTATACTTGTATTTCTCCTTTCCGAGTTTTTAGTACCATTTGTCATTCTCGTTGATACTTCATTTATCTGACGTGTTTCATCAGAGTGCAGTGCCATCCTAATTTTTAATACTGAACCTTGACTCCGATTTAATTGCGAGCGTGCCGAAGTTGTCGATATGGGCGCACTGATGGGATTGCGCCTTCGTCGGAATGGACCCATTGACCCGTTTCTGTCCATTCTACGAGTCTAAAAAACGGTATCATTCTCGCGGATTATTACATCAATAGGAGAAATTGCCGGTTGGGATAAAGTACACGTATGCATGTACTGACCCACGGTAACGCAGAGAGTCGGCGAGCTTTAGTTTTGCTCACTGGAGCGATTCGGAGGACGGAGGGGTTTCACAGAAGTGTAGGGATGGTTCCGGGACTAAGGAGTCAGAACCATTGAGTCTTTTGGTTTCTCTCCGACATTGCGCCGGGTATTTCGTAACCGTGCATTAGTTTCGCGGATGCACGAACTTCTACTCTTTGCACCTCAATGAAACCAGAGCTTAGCGCTCGGCGTCGCTCATCATTGTACAGAATAAAACATGGAAGGTGGTCCAAAACTTAAACGGCAATTAGCACTTGTTATCATCCAAGTTGAATAAGCCAAAAATCACTACACACTTTTTCTTCACTGCTTGCGCTCTCGCGCCGATCATCATCAGACACAAATATGTCTCGTAAATGCCAAAAGGACTCTTCAGGAAGGCGAAGCGCGATTCACGAAATGGCTACTTCAGACTTGCTATCACCAGCGACAAGCGCCGACGACTCGATGCATGGTGGACAAATTTGAGATGATCAAATGAGAATGAAGGCGCACGGTGATGCGATGTAGGTGAGGGCCAAGTCTCCTGCACAAATTTTGGCAAATTGTACTTAGGATCCTGGAGCTGCAACTTGAGGTAGGTGCACGAGTGGACCAGATTTCGTTCGCCGCTTGATTATTTCTTGTTTCTTCTCCTTTCATTTTGTAACAACCCATCATGCGCGTCAGGAACAATAGCGGAATGTTCTCCGACCGGCCGACATCGTTCTAGCGCATAGGTGCCTTTCTCTACAGCACTCTGTGGCACTGTCTAGACAAGGTTTCTTAATGTTACGCACAGCGTTTCTTCAAGTCGTGAGGACAGTGCAGATGCGGCGATACAGTTCAGGTCGCCACTTGCGTCAGCCTCGTTGTTTCAACTTTCTCTCGTAGCCTTCAAGCTTCAAGTTCCACTGCAATTGTTGAAAGTTTCTTTGTCGTTTCGAGTACCAACTGTTGGCACGTTGTGCTTTCCTTCTTGCCCCTTCTTTTGAGCCCGATAGCAACCCTGGCACGTCACACCTTCGTTTCCTCTCAGTCGTAGCGGTCTTGCCTTTGAACCATCGGGACCGTTCTGTCGGAAGGCCTAGAAAAATCTCAGCGCCCAACCGGCCACACTTTTACGAAATTCATCAAAGTACTTGTGGTAAAGTATTGTCTGTGGCATTGGTGGTATTGTGAGATTGTGGCTTGAGGTAATCAGGCGGGATGTTAGTGGAATGGCCCGAAAGTGATGACAACGGGAATCTGTACTATCCGATTACCTCTCGCGCTATTGCGGGTCGTTATGTGCACGTGCCCGCCGAATTACTACATTACATAAGTAATGGCATTCAAACCGGCTTACATGAGACGACCGACACTGTCTTCAGTCTTTGAACTCGCTCACCGGGTCGTTTGGTGCCGTCCGGGGATGAGTTTTATGCGGCCATTCCATCGACATATTGATACCAAGACCACTTCAAGTTCGCCATGTGATTGATTGCGAGATCAGCTGGGTGTACTCGTCCCCTAGTATAATGATTCCTTTTATTTTCACATTATCACACTCTAGACTCATGACGTCATCACTTACTGATACATTATTCATCTATGCTTATGCATGATGACACACACTGACTGATGTAGTTTAGGGCTGGTGATTAGTAAAGTAGTTTAGGGTAGACACATCTGCATGTATATAAGGGCTGAGCCCTATGGTGAATGTTCCCCATTCACAGAATAGTTATTGCATTGCAAGTAACCTGAAGCACTTAGCCTAAGGCCTTGTAGTGGTCCTAACATTATTCTGTGAATATCCTAGCTTTGCCTTACTCCTCTGTTGATGATGAATTTATCATCTTCGACATCGCCTATTCTCTCATCACCATCGCCTTTGATGATGAACTTATTGATGTCGCTGTCTTCACCCTGTCTTCACCCACCAGGTCTTCAATCTGTCAACTGGAACTCTCGCCTCTGTGCATCACTGTGGGCACTGTACAGGCAACTGCTTCCCCTCCGTCAACACTGCTAACTCTGATCCCAACGACAACCTTCGACAGGAGATTCCCAGAGTTCTCACTCCCCCTCCTCAACGTTGCCGACGTATGCTGCCACCTCTCCCCCACATCCAACGTTTCCCAACCCTTGCGCGACCATTTTGGATCGCTTATTTGGGACGTCTGCACCTCTGCCCCCTGTCTGTACTCCAGTGCCCAGCGCACTACTTGTAGGAAATCACACCTACTCCCCGTCCTCTCCACTCCGCCAAGGCGCACTTAGCATCTAGATCTACCGATCTCTCCCATGCACGCCTATGTAAAGGCATAAAGCTCCTCGCGTAGTCTGAGGCCAGTAAAACACTGGGCAAGTGTTTGTAGCAGTGTAGCGCTGTGTATAGAGGTCATCTGCCTCTCGATAAATAAGGATAACGTTGCTTGATACCGTTGGTATCTGAAATAGTGCACAATTCTGGATGATCTCCGTGAGAGGATCAGCTGTTCGCATGATTACAGCCATTGTCACATCGCTCCACTTAGTGTAATAAGTCACCTAGTAGTAAAGGCTGTCCCCCCGACATCACCTGTGTCAACGTAACACAGATTCCAAACTGGAACTCGCTCGTGACAAGTTATACTCCTCTTCCTTCTCCCTTGCCCTCCCTCTTCTAAACGAAGGAACAGAAGATACATCAGACTTAAGGCAACTTGAGTCACCATGTCCACTCCTTCTTCCTCATCCCACATTGGTCAGTCCACATTTGGATTCTGATCAGAAAAAGCAAGAGACGTTGAGATGGAAGCTGAATCCACTGAGTCTACTCCCCGGGTCATCGCCCTCTCCCTCGACGAACCTTCATCACTGGCTGTTGAACAGCCATACATCTATACGGTTGCGAACTCTGTTGCAGAGTTCTTTACTCAATACCAAGACTATCAGTGAAGATGTATTCGAGACGGGGCTGATTCGGCTTTGTCTCCCATCTTCCTGCATCACCTCCTCGCCTCTCCCCCTCCAAGAGCCCCAGTTGCGCCCCCACCAGCACCTGCTGTTGGAAATCTATTGCAAGGAGCCCAGTCCGGCCTTGCAACACAACTGGCAGTCATTCCAGCATCTGCAGCTGGTGGACCACCTGTTGCACAATATACACAACCACTGGGAAAGTCATGTATGGCCAAGCCCGGTCCTTTTGATGGGACCCCAGCCAAATATGACTCCTGGATGGCAAAATTCATGCTATATACAGGAGGCTTTGCGAGAACGCTACAGATGCTGAAGGCATAAGGATGTTCCTGGGATTCTGTACAGAAGGTGCCGCCAAGACCTTCACAACTCTTTTCGTCATGGAAGAACACAACATCAATGCAATAAGCATGGTTGATTTTATGGAAAACAAAGTCAAACCACAATTTAAACCTGTCTATGCTGAGGCTCAAGCTGAGCATGAACTAATGACGATAAGGCAGGACAAAATGTCCATTGAAATGTTCATTGCTCGTCAAAAGCAACTCATCATTATGGCACGGTACGACATGACCCACAATGGGAAAGTCTTGGTTCGCCTTTTGTAAACTCATGCTCACAATGACATCATTGAACAAGTAGAACGTGGAAGTCCAAATATGATGACCACATACGCTGGAGATTACGAACGCTGGTGTTGTGAACTCATACAAGCCGGGCAACTTCTCACTGAAATTGCTGAAAGGAAAAAAAGATCACGACCCTGGACACCATGGACTCCAAAAACAAATGTACCTCCCTCTCCACCCAAGGCAGCCACTGCTGCAACCACAACAATTCACCCCAATGCTACAGGAACATTTGGAGGTGCCAGCACTCCCATGGATATTGGGCAAGCGCACACAAAAGGACTCTGTTTCAAATGTGGAAAGGCATGACCTTGTAAGGACCACATGAAACCTCGGCAGCCAAGAAAGATGATGGTGTGAGGTGTTGAAATAGAATATAATAATGACAAAGAACTGGAAACCATGATAGTGCAGGTTCTCCAGGATTTTCCAAGCGGGGCACAGTGACAGGATCTCCTGTGGCCTCTATTTCTTCTTCAATAGATGTACCTAGTTCGTGTAATTTACATGGGGCGACCAGTAATGGCACGGCCATTCAACCGGTGCTTAATTCCCCTTGCAATGAACAAAAAATTATTGAAAAGAAAGCGAATGATCCTAAAAAACCAATGAAAGTACTCTGGATACTTCAACGGGAAAAGACTGGGGTCTTAGTAACAAAGAAGGAATTGCTAAGGGCTGATCCCCCAAAGCAAACCGTGAGAAAATCATGGTTAAATACTGTAGATCCATGGTCATGTGCCTGGATCAAAGCAATGGCAGACAACACAGATGATGATCATGTCAAATGTCATCTAAAAACCTTCGTCCATGAAACAAGGGAAAATGAAGTAAACAAAGACTTAGTAGCCTGTATAAAAAAAGCTACTGAAGTTGAAGCAGGATTCATTCTAAGGGAATTACAAGCAAAACCCAAATTTGTAAACAAAAAGAGATCGGATAAATCATTCAAAATCAACACAATGCTTGTTACCCCTGAAGGAAAAAGAATCCCAGCTCTCACTCTCCTTGATTCAGGATGTATGGCATCTGCGATCAATCAGCAGTTTGCCAGACAAAATAAATTGATTGAACATGACTTCCTCGTCCCATTCCGGTTTATAATGCAGATGGAACTCATAACACAATTGGGTCTATAACCCACTTTACCATTGTAGAAATGAATATTGGCGAACATAAGGAACAGATTTTGCTTGCATTAGCAAATCTTAAGTCACATGCCATGTTCTTGGGATACGATTGGTTACAGCGAGTAAATCCTAAAATCGACTGGAAAACGAAAGTTCTGGAATTTGATGATATTCCAGAATTATCACCCATTGATGAGGAAGACTCCGAATATGAAACTGGTGACCGTGTCTTTCAGATCAGTCCTAGTTACATTAATACATTGGCAACGGACTTAGCAGCTGAAGTTAATCAATCCAAACAGGCAAAAACCTTTGAAAATGTTGTGTCTGAAAGTTATCACAACTACAAAGATGTCTTCAACAAGAAATCCTTTGATGAGTTACCACCTCACTGACCATGGGATCATGCAATCAAATTGAAGCCTGGTGACCACAAAATTGATTGCAAAACATACAATTTGACCCTTAAAGAACAAGAAGAACTTGACTTGTTCCTAGAGGAGAATCTCACCACTGGACAAATCAGACCGTCCAAATCTTCTTTTGCATCTGCTTTCTTCTTTGTCAAGAAAAAAGATGGAAAATTATGCCCTGTACAGGACTACCAAAAATTGAATGATATCACTATCAAAAATCAGTATTCTCTATCACTCATTGCTGAGCTCATTGATAAACTTTGCGGGGCTCATTACTTCATCAAATTGGATATTTGGTGGGATTACAATAATATTCGCATGAAAGAAGGTGATGAATGGAAAGCGGTGTTCTGCACCAACCATGGTTTGTATGAACCATTGATAATGTTCTTTGGATTGACCAATTCCCCGGCAATCTTTCAAACAATGATAAATCACCTTTTTCGCGATCTGATTAATCAAGGAAAAGTTGTGATTTACATGGATGACATCATGATCTTCACTAAAGATCTTGACGAACATTGACGAATCGTTCACGAGGTACTTCAAATCCTTCACAATAATAAACTCAGCTTGAAACATACCAAGTGTGAGTTTGAACAACTCAAGACTGAGTACCTAGGTCTAGTCGTATCTGAGGGAACAATCGAGATGGACCCAGTCAAGGTTCAACCAATAAATGACTGGCCCGTTTCCCAGACATGCAAACAATTACGAGGTTTCCTAGGATTCCTCAACTTCTACTGACGATTCATACAGGATTTTGCTCTGGTGGCAAAACCACTTAATGCATTAACGTCGGAAAAACAAGAATTCATCTGGTCTGATGCTTGTCAAAAGGCTTTTGATGAATTAAAATGCATCATTACAAGTGCCCCAGCACTTGCTTTACCAACTGATAAGGATCCTTTCTGTATTGAGACAGACGGATCGGGCATTGGTATTGGTGCAATTTTGTCTCAACAGCATAATGGCATCTGGCAACCCATTGCTTTCATATCCCATGCATTGATTAAAGAAGAATGAAATTATCATGCTGTGGATCTTGAAATGCTAGCAGTCGTCTTCACTGTTACTACCTGGCATCACTATCTCCTTGACACACATCTCCCATTCCAGATCCTCACAGACCACAAAAATCTGGAATTCTTTCATAAACCTCAAGACCTTAGTTGTCGCCAAGCATGGTGGAACCAACTCATGCAGGAGTACCACTATGAAATCACCCATCAACCAGGCAAAACAAATCCTGTGGATCCTCTGTCCCAGAGGCCAGACTTTGAAAAGGGGGTAGATGCTGATAATACAGCAGTCACCATGTTACCTGACTTGGTTTTTGCATCCCCATCACAGGCTGTGGAGAACGCTGTGATCGCAAAACCAGTCTTTGTTAACCTTTTAGACAATGGATGGGAAATTGCCAATGAAAATCTGATCATCAACGAGGTGGAAAGGGTAGAAGGGTTTGACATGCAAGTATTAGCACAAGGAGAGGTACCTGACGATCTTACTCTGGCTCTAAGAGAGCAACAGCAAACAGGAGAAGATACAATCATGGACCTAATAAAGAAAACACAACACAAGGTAGAATCAGTTGTCCAGCAGGGATTAAAGAAAGAAGGATCCATCTGGATGCAAAAAGAACAAGTAGTATACTGGAAGGAACTAGTGTACGTACCAAAGGATGAAAAGTTGAGAGAAAAAGTGTTGAAAGAAAATCATGATAATCCATTAGCAGGACATCCTGGTAGAAAAAGGACAAAGGAACTCATCATGACGCAATACTTCTGACCCACGATGAGAAAAGACATAGAAAGATATGTAAAAGGATACGATAAATGCCAGAAGGCCAAGGCAATAACAATGGCAAAGCATACGCCATTAAATCCAAATAAAATTCCCTCACAACCTTGGGAAATCATTTTGCTTGATATCATTGAACCACTACCAGAAGTTCAAGGAAAAGATGCAATCCTGGTCATTGTAGATCAATTCTCAAAAATGATTCGCATATTCCCCATAACAAAGCAAATCACGTCAATGGGAGTAGCGAAGATATTCAGAGATGAAATCTTCAAATTACATGGTACACCAAGGAAGATCATTAGTGATTGAGGAACTCAATTCATTTCCTCCTTCATGAAAGATCTATATAAATTACTGGAGATACAGGGAAATCCTTCAACAGTGTTTCACCCTCAAACAGATGAATAAACAGAGTGATATAATGCATGGGTAGAACAATATCTATGCCTCTATACCAATCACAGACAATCCAATTGGGTAGAATGGATTCCCCTTGCAGAATTCGCCCATAACCAAACAACAAAGTCATCTACAGGATTCTCGCCGTTTATGATCAATTATGGACATCAACCGAATATTGGAACTTCTTCAAAAATAACAAGTCGTAATCCAGCAGCAAAGGACTTTGCAGGTCAAATACAAAAAATACAGGACTCTGCAAAGTTCGCCTTAGAACATGCCACTATAGACATGAAGAAGTTTTATGATCGGAAAACATGTCCCTCGGTTGATTACAAGGAAGGAGATTTGGTATTACTAGAAGCTACAAATATCCACATGGAACAACCAACAAAAAAACTTGACAATAAACAATACAGCCCTTTTAAAGTCATAAAGAAAGTAGGCCTTGCATCATACAAGTTGAAACTTGATTGTTCCTGATGAACTATACATCTGGTATTCCATGAATCTCTCCTTCATCCCTATCTGTTAGAAATTTCTTTACTTCATTGCGTTTCTCTCATGTTCGATGTGTTTCTATCACGTTCGAGACGTCTCGGTTTATATCGGACGATTCGGACTTATTCGGACTCTATCACGTATATAAGCCTGAGAGCGTGGGGCGAAACCTCAGTTTCGTCTTGTCGTTTCTCAGGTGCGTAGTACAATTCCATGTCGTGTACATTTGCTTAATGATATGTTGTTTCTCAGTCTTCTAGCTCATTCCGTTGTGTCTGAGTCTTTGGGATTTGGATATTCCGGACATTAGACGAAACTCACCCTACCGCCGACTTACATCGCTCGTCGTCGACACTCTCCGACGCTCGTGTATGTTTGCAGGCCTCCCATCCTCTTTCCTACCACCTTGCTTCGCTCGTTGTCGAGAACATCTCCAATGCTCGTGCATAATCACCCACTCTACTGTCGACCTGTAACGCTCGCTGTCGAAACCTCTCCAGCGCTCGAACACGTTTACGGATCTTGTCTCACCCCTCTCGCACCCACTCATTATTTCTTAAAAAATTTGCCCGACGAAAGTCGTGACCTCTCACCCGCCCCATCCTCCATGTCCTACACCATCCACCTCCCCTTCACGGGTTCCCAAGTCCCACCGCGGGTTCCCACTACACCTCGTTATCCCTACCCTCCTCGTGTACCCCATCGCAACCTCTACCCCGTCCCACTCAAGTTTTTGGATATCATTGACCTCACCGAAGATGACCAAGCTCCATCACGGGTTCCCTCTCCCGAATCAGAGGACGACGACTTCTTCCAGTCATATTCATCATCTCCATATTTATACTCTCGCCCTCTCTCCCCTGAACCTGAACCCGCTGAAGAAATCGACCTCACTCCCTTCATCGCCGCTATTGAAGATGCCCAGAAGACAAGCTTGCAGATGTTCGACATGCTGCAAAATCTTACGCATCGACAAAGAGACCTCCAGACTCTAAACAACGCTCTTCGTGTGGATTGTGAAGAGCTCAAAGCTCGCATCCTCGCTACAACCTCGCCGACTGTCGAAGTTGACGACTTCCCTCCCCTTTCCCCTCGCCCACTATCCCAAATCCCCTCCTCCTCGTCCCCTCTCTCCCTCTATCTTACTCGTCCCCGATCCACCACCTCCCCATCCACATCTAACCCACGCCCCACCTCTCCAGCGGTCAGCGACGCTTCTACCGTCTCTACCCTCACCGTTCGTGCCGAAACCCTCGATAGGGTAGATGGCCCGATGAAACAAGACAAGGCGACGAAGTGGGCCGAAAGGCAATGCTTCGGTTGCAAGGAGACAGGACACGTTGTTGCACGATGTCCAAAGGTGAAGGCGCCCGTTGATCGGCTTGCAGAGCTGGAAAGACAGGTAAAGGCGCTACTCGAGAAAAAAGCCGCCAGTGTCGCGAAGAGTCAGATGAGCATGGCCGGCTCATTGACTAAGACTCCTAGTACCCGGAAGGTGACAAAGATCGTGTCGAGAAATCGATACGATCCTTTGACATCCGCAGAGGGAACGGTAATAGGTCAGGACGACGATGGTTACGTCGAAGTCACACACACAGAGAACAGCGGGCTCTCTCGTAAACCCGCCACAAACTCGTCTAGGGAGCCGCGGCAGCGCAGACAACAAGGCAAGGTGAGCACAGACTTCGGTCCGACGGCTACGGCCGCAGTCCCGGCCGAAAGAGGTCCGACGGGTGTCTTGGCTGATGGCCAAATGGTGACGGACCCCCTATTGGGGTCATCAGCCTCTGTTCCGTCCGGGGGACAAGCAATCAAAAGAGACACTCGAAGGATATCGAGTAACCGGGGTGATGCCCATCTTTGGTCACCTTCGAGGTGGATCAATGCTCGATTTGAGAGTGAACAAGACGATCAACTGCTTCGACGGTTGAAAGTTTTCGTTCCTAAGTCGCGAGCGAAAGAAGTGTCCAGAGAGACGATCCACGAATTACGGACCTTGAGTCCAAACGACTGACGTCTCGCTCTCATGGAACTTAGGGACAACCAGAGGACGATCAAGGGAAATGGGCGTCATTCGATGTACATCGACGTCCATCTCCAAAACCCCCAGACGCTAAAGCTATCGCAAGCTAAGGCGTTGATCGACTCGGGATGTACCAGCTCCATGATGGACATCAAGTTCGCGAAACAAGAAGGTTTCGTATTCGAGAACATCGCCCGTCCCATACCAGTATACAATGCGGACAGTACGCTCAATGCCGATGGGAAGATCTCCCACTTCACGACTGTCACGATGACGGTGGGGGATCACGTAGAGACCCTTACAATGGGAATCACGAACCTCGGCAAAGGGCAGGTGTTTCTGGGACACGACTGGTTGACGATGCACAATCCCGTCATCAATTGGTCCCAGAAAACGGCGAAATTCGAATGCGGACCCGAATGCTTCCCTCGAGACGACGAACCCTCGGAGGGAGACACCCTCGAAGAAGGCGATCACCTCGGGTGTGTCCACCTCCCAGAGGAGTATCTTCGCAACGTCTCGACGGACATCGCGATCGAGCAGAACAAGGAGAAACAAGAGCGGACTTTCGAGGACATCGTACCTCGAGAGTACTGGGAGTACAAGGACGTCTTCGACAAGGAAAATTTCGATGAGTTGCCGCCACGAAAGGTCTGGGATCACGCCATTGATCTCAAACCCGGCGACCACAAAGTAGACGGCAAAGTCTACCCCTTGTCAAAAGGCGAAATGACCGAACTGGACAAGTTCATCAAGGAGAACCTCGACTCAGGACGGATCAGACCTTTGATCTCGTCCTTTGCGTCCCCATTCTTCTTTATCAAGAAGAAAGACGGTCAACTCCGACCTGTCCAGGATTATCGTAAGCTAAACGATATCACGGTCAAGAACCGCTACCCACTCCCGCTCATCTCCGAGCTTGTGCATAAGTTGAAGGACGCAAAATATTTCACGAAGCTGGATATTCGCTGGGGCTACAATAATGTTTGAATCCGCGAAGGAGATGAATGGAAGGCGGCGTTCAAGACTCCCAACGGACTTTATGAGCCGTTGGTGATGTTCTTTGGACTCACGAACTCCCCGGCGACATTCCAGAACATGATGAACGATATACTGCGAGATCTCGTGAACAAGGGACTCGTCCTAGTCTACATGGACGACATCCTGATCTACTCGCTGAATCTCAAAACCCATCATGAAACCACTCGTGAAGTATTGGAAATCCTTAGACGGCACAAGTTGTTCCTTAAGGACACAAAGTGTGAATTCAACACGCCATCGGTGGAATACTTAGGCCTCGTAGTAGGGAATGGCGAAGTGCGGACTGACCCATCCAAAATCGCCGCGATTACGAATTGGAAAACCCCGGGAACGGTCAAAGAAATCCAATCGTTCCTAGGGTTTGCGAACTTTTATCGCCAATTCATATGCGACTTCAGTTCAATCGCAAAACCCCTCACATACCTAACAGGCAAAGTACCTTGGGAATGGACGGCAAAACAGGAAAACGCGTTCAAGACTCTCAAGGACGCGTTGACGTCATCCCCGGTACTTGCTCTTCCCACCGACACAGACGTGTTCACAGTCGAACCAGACGCCTCGGATATAGGTCTCGGTGGAGTCCTTTGGCAGACGCAACAGGGTAAGAAACACCCCATTGCATACTTCTCGCGCGCCCTACTAGCTGCCGAAAGGAACTACCAAATATACGACAAGGAACTCCTCGCTATCATGGAATGTCTCAAGGAATGGCGACATTTCCTTGTGAACGCCAACCAGGAGTTCCTCATCAAGACCGACCACCGAAATCTGGTTTATTTCCGTCAACCCCAGGATCTGACGAGACGACAAGCGCGCTGGCATGTGGAGCTACAAGATTATCACTTCACAATTCGCCACAAGCCAGGCAAGCACAACGTCGCGGATCCTCTGTCCAGGGGGACAGACTTTAAAAAGGGGGTAGACGACGACAATTCGCAACAAGTCCTTCTCGGACCTGACAGGTTTGACTCCGTCGGCCAAGTCGTCAGTGCCGAGACATGGAACATAGACGAGCTTCTCGCTCAAAGCCAACTGTTTGTGGACAAAGCTGCAGCGAAGGATAGAAAGGATCGCGCTGCAGACTGGACCCAAGCGGACAGCATCTGGCTCTGGAAAGGCCGCCGATACGTACCGGACAAAGCTGAATTGCAGGAACGAATCCTTCGGGAGAACCACGACGCAATCACCGCCGGTCATCTCGGTCAAGCCCACACCAGAGACCTAATCATGCAAAAGTACTGGTGGCCACAACTCCGACAAGACATGAAGAGATACGTGACGGGATGCCAGACGTGCCAAAGGACCAAGACGCGCACCAAACAAACTCACGCGCCGCTACACCCAAACGAGGTCCCCGACGCACCCTGGAAAGTCATCTCGGTCGACATCATCGGCACACTCCCCATCTCTCAAGGCTTCGACTCGATTTTAGTGATCGTTGATTGGTTCACCAAAATGATCCGGGTAATACCGGTTCATAGCACGATCACGTCACAAGGAGTCGCTCGAGCTTTCAGAGATCACATTTTCAAGGATTTCGGAACCCCCACGAAAGTCATTAGCGACCGCGGAACTCAGTTCGTCTCAAGCTTCATGAAAGATCTGTACGCGCTGCTAGACATCAAGGGTAATCCGAGTATGGCATATCATCCGCAGACGGACGGTCAAATGGAACGCATTAACCGTGAGATCAAACAATATCTACGGACGTACGTCAACCACCACCAGAACGACTGGAAAGATTGGCTCGCTCTCGCCGAGTTCACGCATAACAACGCTACGAGCTCAGCGACGCAAGACTCTCCTTTCGGCCTAATGTATGGTCAAAACCCCGAGATTGGAGGAACTGGCCGAAAAGCCGTACGAAACCCGTCAGCTAAGGAATTCACAGAGGAAATGATCCGTCGCCGCAAAGAGGCCGAAATCGCATTGGAAAAAGCTGCGACGGACATGAAAAAGTATTACGATCGAACGCAGAAACCTCAACGTGAATTCCAACCTGGTGATCTCATATGGCTTGAGGCGACTCACATCACGACGACGCGACCCATGAAAA
The DNA here is from genome assembly GCA_038090275.1 of Austroboletus novae-zelandiae. Taxonomy (NCBI): domain Eukaryota; kingdom Fungi; phylum Basidiomycota; class Agaricomycetes; order Boletales; family Boletaceae; genus Austroboletus; species Austroboletus novae-zelandiae. The sequence goes on along the minus strand of JBBPML010000091.1, from coordinate 21,938 downwards.
AACTCGACGATAAGCGATACGGACCTTTTAAGGTAGTCGCTAAAATAGGCGCGTCGTCGTATAAACTCCAACTCCCTCCCCGATGGACGATTCATCCTGTATTCCACGTCGTTCACCTCACTCCCGCAAAACCCAGTGAATTCCCTTCCCAGAAGACTCCTCCCCCGCCTCCTCCTGATCTCATCGACGGAGAACTCGAACAGGAAGTCGAATTCATCATGGATTCTCGCGACTCAAAACGAGGAATCAAATATCTCGTCCATTGGAAAGGTTTCCCGGTCGAGGAAAGAGAATGGCTGTCGGACAAGCGTCTGGAGAACGCTCCTGAAGCGGTAAGCAAATTCCATCGTCTCCATCCCGCTCGTCCCCGCCCCACCAAGACCAAACGTGAAACACTCTCAACAATATAAAGATGATGAACAAGAGTAATAGACCACTGGGGCCTTCTTTAGAGGAGATACTTGGGTAAGAGGAAAACTCCAAGTTATCAAAGCTGGGGAGCCAGCCTTGACGACCCGGGGGTTTATATACTATTCTAATGTATGTACATGTTTGGTTTATTACTATAAAGAAACATTGTACCATGATAAGGGGAAAATACATGATTGGTCTAAGAAGTAAAGAAGCATAAGCATGAGGCCACCATGAGGTGTGGCGGAATGGAAGAGAAGCATACGAAACATAGAAGCATACCGTGCTGTCCACATGAGGTGTGGCAGCTAATTAATTAAAGAAGTTTAATAAAGAGGAATGGAAGTGCATTGCCTGAGCCTGCACTGAAACGCGTGTTAGATAAATGAAAGGGTTCTACCCTGACATGTGTTGTGCCATGATGCACGAGTCTAGACTGCTTTGTAAGCAGGTCACGTGATACTTTAGTGTTTGAAACGACAAGTCCTGTTCTCCTTGGTGTGAGAACATATTGCCATAAAGAGTAGGTTGAGAGTTCGACTCCCTCCTAAGGCAGATAATAGATCCCAGTGACTAGGATTCGTAACAAAACGTATCCGATACTCCATCCTCGATCTCGCCCCAACTACACAGATACAAGAAGTCGCGCCCGAAACGGATGCTCCCTGCTCGTGTCCCACTTGTTGTAACGTATCTCTCCCAACTCCTTCTTCTCTATTCCTTTCTCCTGAATTTCTCGCTTTCTGTGAATTGTACAAAAACCCTACGTTCGCCGAGGTCGACGAACCTTAAAATGGGGGTAATGTTAGAAATTTCTTTACTTCATTGCGTTTCTCTCATGTTCGATGTGTTTCTATCACGTTCGAGACGTCTCGGTTTATATCGGACGATTCGGACTTATTCGGACTCTATCACGTATATAAGCCTGAGAGCGTGGGGCGAAACCTCAGTTTCGTCTTGTCGTTTCTCAGGTGCGTAGTACAATTCCATGTCATGTACATTTGCTTAATGATATGTCGTTTCTCAGTCTTCTAGCTCATTCCGTTGTGTCTGAGTCTTTGGGATTTGGATATTCCGGACACTATCATACTGGAGAATACCCATCCCAGAAAACTTCTCCTAAACCTCCTCCTGTTATTGTGGATCAATCTCCAGAACAAGAAATTGAGGAAATTATTGATTCACAAGAAAGACACAATCACATTGAATATCTAATTCAATGGAAAGGATTCCCTAGGGAAGAAAACGAATAGATCAAAGCATCTGAGTTGAAAAACACAACAGACTCAGTTAAAACTTTCCATCGTAAACATCCTACTGCCCCTAGGCCAGAAAAACAAATGCGCATCCGCTTTCTCAATGTTGACTCTCCTTGTTCTTGTCCTATATGCCACGATGAACCCCTTCCACCGGTGTCTCCCATGTTTCTTACCCCTGAATTCCTCAAGTTCAGGAAAAACTATATCCATTTTGATGATTCTTATTTTGATTTCCCTACTGATGAGGACATCAGTCCTTGAAACGGGGGTACTATAATGATTCCTTTTATTTTCACATTATCACACTCTAGACTCATGACGTCATTGCTTACTGATACATTATTCATCTATGCTTATGCATGATGACGCACACTGACTGATGTAGTTTAGGGCTGGTGATTAGTAAAGTAGTTTAGGGTAGACACATCTGCATGTATATAAGGGCTGAGCCCTATGGTGAATGTTCCCCATTCACAGAATAGTTATTGCATTGCAAGTAACCTGAAGCACTTAGCCTAAGGCCTTGTAGTGGTCCTAACACCTAGATTCCCCAGACACCGACGCCTTTGGAAAAAGCTACGTAACCCATCCGGGTTTCTTGGACACATCACACGGAGCAGTCTCGCCATGTTCACCAATATGGAGACGAAACAAATTGGCTGCAATAGCGTTTACTACCTTCCGGTCAATATTGATGCTCTTCGGTGCTGGGGTTCGCGCGATGCTCCTGGTCTGGTTGAGGAAATCAAGAAGGGTATTTGGGCATACTTCATATGTACGACGTGGGCGCTGATGAGTTCGTTCAGGTCAAATTACGTCGTGGCCAACTCGGAGGGCAATGTTTTTCTGACGATCGAAGGTTTTGAAATTGTGCATGACCCCGAGTCAGTTGCAATCACGGAGGGCAGCCGGGAAGAACGACTGACCACCGTGCGGCACCCCATGTCGTTTCCTTTTCCTGCACCATTGAATGTTTTCCGTGAACCGATGTTGATGTGTTCTGTGTTGGATGCTCTGGTGCGCAATGCGGCTGCTGCAGTTGCGCGAGTTGTTCGTATTGCGGACGTTGCTGTTGACCTGGACGAGACGCCTGAGGCACTCGTGGACGGCGCTGGCGTGGCCGGCGAGTACTTTTACATTGCTGGCACGCCGTCAGACGCGGACGCAAGAAGCAGCCTGTGCTACTGAGGTGAACCAGTGCTGTTTTTAACTCGTTTGACTCGAAGTTACAGTTACTTGCGCTGTTAGTTTTGACGTGGTCGTACACTGCGAGGATCTTGCTACGATTCAGGAAGACGTTTCCATCATCGCTATGAAATTGACAATTATAATGGCACTGGGCGATGTGTCTCTATCCGAGCCAACCGCATCTCGTTCACATTTGACTTGCGTACCTTCGTGGACAGTGGATACCGGTGCGTCATTTTGGGTTCCATTTCAAGATGTGTTTACATATGTGTGTTGCACAGCATGTTCGGCTTCCGCAACTGCGATGCACCTCGCACTCTGCTCGATCAAGCTTGGAGAAATAGACCAAGCACTGGTCATCGGTAAGTTGGTACTGGGATATGCGTTGTGAAAGCCCATTTACATGACGACAAAGGTGCCAATACCATCATCAACCCCGAGCATACCATCTCCATCTCCATTCGGCACTTATATCCACGCCAGATCTGATGATGTTCCCAAGATTCTGGCTGGTGCCGCATCTTCACACGTCGTAGACATTGACCGCTATGTTTCCTTGTCGCCTGGTTTCCTTGCTCCTGCGATTTCCGCTTTGCTCTCGAGTCATGCATTGGAGCCCTTTGATGTACACTCACGCAGTGTTTCAATGTCGTCATGTGGGGCCTCTTCCGACATCCTCGATTCGTTCGTCATCGTCCCCGATGTTGGCCATGAGGTGAAGATTGATCCCACTGGTCAGCTTTTCGATCCTCGCAATACCTATGTTCTCGTCGGTGGTTTCAGTCAACTTGGCGTGCGTATTACAGACTGGATGGCGAACCATGGAGCTCGTCACGTCTTTTTGATGAGTCGTCGCGGGCCAAAAGGTCTTACCAAGACGGATGGCATGTATGTGCGGAGCATGCGTGCTAGGGACGTGCAGGTCGAGGTGATCACTGCTGATCCACTTAACCAGCAAAAGATGTCAGTAATCTTTGCACGCGCTAATGAGGCCGGGCCTATCGGAGGCATTTTCGTCATGACCGATGTTCTTCGCGACTTCAAGTTTACGAACCTGACACAGGAATCGTTTGACGACGTTTACAAGTCCAAGGTCATCGTCTTCAGCACTATTCTCAAGTGCATTGATCCATCGACCATGGATTTCATACTCTTATTCTCCACCATTGGATCTGTGTTTGGCTATGGGGGTCAAGCTACGTATTGCTCCTCGCAATTGTGAGTGTCTTTCAAGTCATCAACCATTTTCGGGGACTGACCGATCACGCAGATACTTAGACCATATCGCAGACACCACTCCCAACACTATTTCCATGTCCTTCCCGCCCATCACCGATTGTGGCATATTTAAGCGTCTCGTGTTCTCTACAAAGGGAAAAGCTAACACGGCGCAGCTCGGGAAGATGGGCGTGACAACAGCACAAATGTGTAACTTTATCGGTGATGCAATCATTCGCAAGATTGCTCATTACGTGCCGATGCTTGCCATCAATGATATTCCAGAGGTGTTCCCTGCTTGCGAACCAAGCAATATCTCTCTTCCGACAACGCTGGAGACAATGAGGGTGGCAATGCGGACTCCCCTGCTTCGTTACTCGCTGCGTTGTTGAGCATGGATGTGGAACAGGTCACTGAGAATGCGCTGATATCTAGCCTTGGACTGGACTCTCTCGGAGGTGAGCTTGGCAGGTTTCTAGCCGAATGTTGTTCCGACATCTGCCTTTCTAGTGACTCAGCACAGCAACAAACTAAGGTCACGTCTGGGACTTCAAGTTAACCAGATCGATCTCCTTGGGTTGATGACGATCGGTTCATTGAACGGGATGCTTGCCAAAGTTGACCTGAGTGTTGGAAGCAAGAGCAATTTGGCGGCAGGCAATGGCACCACAAAGTATAGACATGCGCTCGTTCCCATCCTCAACGATCATCTTGCGTATGACGAACCCTATATGACGGATGCATCTTCCTATCAGTATCGTATCTGGTTGGCTCAGGTGGGTATTTACATACCAAGTGTGATTGGGCACTTAACATTGGATTCCAGCGTGAGCGCGATGGTTCTGCCAAACGTTCTGTGACCAAGATGGACAACATGACACATTCTGGAGCTATTCAACGCGGTACCCATGAGGGTTGTCTCATCACCATCAGCACGGAGATGTCTCTAGATATGGACCGTATGTTGGAGGCCGTAGCCGAAGTCGTCCGACGCCATGGCGCACTGCGTACTGGATTTACCTGGAACGACGAGCTCGGAAAGCTTGAGCAGACTGTCTACCCGGACATTGACCCTTATCGATCTGTCCAGTGAACCTGATCCAGCTACCAAGGCTTACGAAACGAGCCTCGCGCTCAATAACAAGCCCAACTTAAAGCCGGATCATCTGCCTCTACTGATATTCACCATGTTCCATCTCGGAGGCAACTCGTGGGCCTTCAATATCGTCGCACATCACATGATTATGGATGACGCTTCCCTCGGCATTTTCTTTTACGAAATGTTCAAGCTCTACTTGGATGGTCCGGGAAGCCTTCCTGACGTCATTATACACTATTCCAGTGACTTTAGTGACGGGGTCCTCAAAACATCCGAACACAGGGCAGAGCTTCACGAGCAACATCTTCAGTTCTGGTCTGAAATACTCCATGTCACTCAGCCTCTTTACCTGATGCTAGCAACTCCTTCGGACCGAGAACTAACACCGGTGATACAGATCGAAGCAAGGATCAGTGCTGGCCCTCTCGAACAATATCTGAAGTTGATCGTGTCAGCTGCTGCCACACTGTTTGCAGGATTCTTTGCCGCATACAACATCCTTCTTCACAAATACTCTGGCCAGAAAGTGTTCGTCGTCGGAACCCCCATCACTCAGTGTAACATACCAATGTTGGCATCTGTGATTGGGTGCTTTGCCAGCATGCTGCCCATCATAACTACCATCGACGAAACACAGTCCTTTGCCGAATATCTGCAGCAGTTCAAGGCTTCTCTTACGGAGTGCTTGGCGCATGATGAGGTGACATACATGGACATCGTCAGCGTGGGAAATCTCGGTCCTGGATACGTTAAACACTTGTTCGCTCCTGCACACATCAACGAAAGTATCTTGCAGGTCGGCTCTAACCACATTACCGTCAACTCCACCATCCATCTTCCCAATGGAAATGACCAATACGAGTCCTTTTTTACTGTACACCCAAGCAATGGGCACGTCATCTATCGATTCGACAATCATGTATTCACGGAAGAAGCTGCTTGGAAGTTTTTGGGAGTGTATGTTTCTCTAGTGGAGACAATTGGAAAGAACCCCGACAGCAAGATTCGCAACATTTCTGTCATCAGCTCGTAGATGTCCGACGATGCGTGTTAAAGCGGGTGATTCCGTTGGCTGTTGGGACGAAGAAGAGGAGAGAACCACCGAGACCAGATTACGGCTTCAATCCGGCCATGTTGGGATCAGTGTCATTTACATATCTCTCTGACGTAGGTAATAATGACATTGGGTCACTGGTTCATATATCAGGGAAAGGATATGCCACCGAACAGCTTGTGAAATGCTCCGATGTCGTCACCGGAAGGGCGCAGCGGCGCCTGGCGTTTGGCGGCCCATCACTCGCGCGCTACTCGACCATTCCCTTCGATAGAGATCGCATACATGACCTGGGGCTTGCGAGTACAATCACATTTTGACGGGAAAGGTGCTACATCATTGACTAAAGGACAACTTCATGCCGAGCATGAGAGGAAGGAAACGTACGTGCATATTCATGGACCTGTAACACGACTCTCCCAACAAACACGCGTTGCTCTGCGTCGAGATTCGTTTCTTCTTTCATTCAGCAAACCCGAGTCGGGGGGTATCCAGAGTTAAAGAGGTTGAGGTAGCTAAAAACTTCTTCACGCCCACTCGAGTCTCGAGGGATTGTCAATAGCACTGATAACGCGCTGACGTGTCCCATGTACATATCTCCGGACTGACCCGGACGCAACCGAGTCGGCGCCGCTTTCGTTGTGCATTGTTTGGCATTGAATCATGTTGTTCATGCAGTGGAAGGCGAATACGTACGCTCGATCATGGTCAAAATTTCTATAGAAGTTCAAGCGTTCACGCTCAGGAACCGTGCACAGGTAAGTACTTATATAGTACATACATAATTGCATCATTCCAGCCCAATTCCACGTTGTACGCCGGTCGCCAGCGAACATGTGCCAGAGAGCGGCGGCGGACTCATAAGTTGAAGGTTAGGGCCCCAAGGCCCCCCTCTGTGGACTACATGGAACTTATTTTCAGACTAGCACAGGTCTATTTTTAACGTATAGTAGATCCTCGCTTTGCCGAGAGTGCTCTCAATCGTTCAACCATTCAGGTTGAACCAGGCGCGTCACAAGACTCACAACAGGGAGGTTGTTTCACCTATTTATAGTTCTTGGAAAAGTCCTACGAACGGTTCCATATTTGGCACCCTGGGGCCACCATCAGATTAATAGGTAAGTGCTAAGCTGTATTGCATTACACGGCTTCAAATTTTCGTCTATGTGCGCCCGAGAACACGAGTATCGAGCGAGGTGATTGACGGCTGCGCCTGGCCACACCGCGTGTTGTTGGCAAAGTCCTTGTCCCAGTTGCATAAAATCTCAGGAGGGGATTCGTGGCACCCGCCCCATCGCTATCGCCATCCTCACCCACCGTCCTCACCTCTTAAAGAGCATGTCCGGTTCCCAGTATCTCCTGTATGTGTTTTATTCTACGCTTTCTCCAGACGTACCGATCTTTCAGGAGGGATGAAATCCTCCCAGCGTTGCTCCTCGACCCCATGATGGTCAACCCTATGGTTCCTGTCTGCTTCTCGGCCACAGGCCATGGCACCGATTGCTATGCAATCCTTTTACCGGATCCCAACCATGCCGCTGCACACCTTCGAAGCGAACATGGTATCGGTGTTGGGGATCCAAGGGAGAGGGTGACGTGCCCATGGAGGGACTGCCATGTTCCGCCGATTCAGCGGCGCAGTATCATTCGGCACATCTTAGCTATCCACTTGGGGTTGCTGAGGTGGATGTGTCCCACGTGTGGTAAGACCTTCTCACGTAGGGGCACTTGGCACCGATGTATCGATGGGAATGTATTCTGATGCGCTGATATGACTCTTTCATTCCTTCTCTTTTGAGTTTTTTCTAATTTATTTATTTATTTGACTTGTTATTTACCTCTGTGGCTTACGATACATGCTTGCATGGACACTACGTAGCATTGTTGGTTATTCGACTGTTTGAACAGATATTTTGAGAACCTCATATAAAGAAAAACCAGACGTGTTTATTCCTGGGACTCACGTGCATGAACCGATAACTCACCACGAGGTCTTGAGTCGACATCTTAAAGGAGATAAATGTTCGTCTACCCCACGCTCAGGGTCTGTTCCGCATAGAGACCGTGTTCGTCGGTGTTTCCAGCTTCCATGTCTGCCTTCAGTGACATTGCATCGATGCATGCAGAGCCTAAGAATTAGCTAAATTTGATCATGAATCCACCAGAATCTGGTTTGTATCAGGTTTCTGAGGTGTGCGGTAGAACTGCTTCTGCACGCTGAAGTAATCAGAGTCAATCGACCCGGAGCTAAGGTCACGATGTCCCGTCCTCGACATGTAAAGCTGTGCTCTTGGAATAGAAATGGGGATATCATATGTGGATCACCAACATAGCATTGACGGAGGTAATCACGATCAAAAAGACGACTCAAACAGATCAATGCGGAACGAAAAAGAGGCGGTAACAAGTAATTTGCCACTGAAAGAAAGTCGTCCAAGACCTGAGATCGAAGCAAGGGAAAATCATCATATAAATTGATCTACGTGTCGTTTGTGATTGTGCCCTGTAGAGCTGCGGCATCGCAACTAGTGACAACGGAAAACTTTTCCATTATCAATTCAACATCAGATACCCCACTCCAGCGTCCGACGATGAGAAACCAACGATAAACGTGATCGACCCACGGAACGTACCTATCACAGTGACAAGAACAACGCTATAATCCATTCCTCCCGACGAGACTGGCGACAGAAACAACTTGAAACAAAGTTCATTTGGACCGCAGCGAGAAATCGCCTAGCCTCAGGCCGGTCATCACGAATCGACAACAGCATCGACTCGCCTAAAAAGCGGCTTATCCGCAACGTCTTCGACGAGAGACCAAGACTCCAGGACCTACGAAAATAGCACCTGAACCTGCCTGACTCGACGTCCGCAGCGCGCGACGCAGGGAGCGGCTTTGGTTACCACACGGTTACATCAGTCGCTCTTCGATACGACGTACGCGTTGGATCCACCAACGATAAGATGGGTTGATACTGGGATTCACCTTGTTGAACCCATTTGTTCGGAAGGCAGGGGTGAAGCATCAACGACGCTTTGATCCATTCTCCACGTTGAACCGCTGTGATCGGATCAGCCCACCTGAGTTCCTACGATCGGAATTAATACATATCACGCGCGCCGCGGAGTCGATCGAAGAAAAGCCCTCTGTCCGTGCGTAGGCATCAAAGAGTCCTTAGGAGACGACGATGTGTCGTACGTCTGGGATGAATGACAGCGTCGGCGCTTTTCATACCCTACTCTCTCACGATGCATATCATATCCCCAAGACTGACTCGCCGATGAGTCCAGTATCTGATCGATTTCTTCGAGCGTTGATGGAACAGAGCATGAGGTGCATCGCGGGTGGCACTGGACGCTGAGCAGGCTGCGAAGCGCGTATATGCGAACGCGTTTCAGACACGGAACTCCACGGTTGAACGTTGAACAACGTAATACCGGTGTCGACCCGTCAACGCGTCAACGATGGTCCGCGCCAGTCCAACGTGAACGAGATGCGATTCAAGCTGACTCGAATAGAGACTGATGGTCCTTACCGACCTTCAAGCTCTCCGGTGATCGTGGAAACCGGGTCACCGGAAAAAAAACGCTTGTGGTCTACCCTCTGTAGTCGATAACTGAATCTTGTAGCGCCTCAGAAATACTTACGACGAGACTTGCCAGCGTTAGTCGGATTACCGGATCGAAATGAGCCGCTTCGCGTTCACCAAATTGGGGACGTCCGATTGGTCCGAGAGACATTATGTAATAAATACTAGTTTAGTACATAGTGCGTCTCTGCCTGTCGATGTCAGTGTTGGCGATGTCAGCGGAAGCATAGCAACGAGAGCTTCGTGAATCATCTGGTAGAGATGAAACTCTTCCATCATCCTTTAAGCGATGTCTCGGCCAAAGTTTAAACAGACCCGATCCGATACCTCGGCATACCTTGTTCCTCGGAAACTCATAACACAGGTCCTCGTCGTATCTTGAGGCTCGAGGGAACATCAATACAGCCGATAGCGACGGGGGCTTGAGTAGACGTCCTGTTGACCCCAACGTTCGGCCGGAATACCGTGTTTGCAACATTAGAATCACGCGCACAATAAGTTGATGACTAGTAATCCGTGGATGTTTAAACTGCAATGCAAAGGCATCACAGCTTACAAGGCGATACACAGTATCGTAAGGACTAGCAAAGATAATCGATGATCGCGAAGCAGCAACTATGGACAGTAGAATCAATCTACTACTAGCAGGTAAAGGGTTCTGATCGACAGCAGAAGGAAAGCGATTAAAAACAAGTATGGGGATATTGATCAATGAGTGTGCATAGAATATAGTCAACATCGGTGACAACTAGGCGCAAAATCCTCGTGTCTTCGCTGATAAACCGTCGGTAGTCATCGCGCTTGGCACCCATATGGGGCAGTCAACGCAACGTTGTGCGTGCATGGAGAGCTCAGCTCTCAACATATGCCACGCGCGAGAGTGGTGACTTCCTGTCCGCAACGCACGGAATTCTCGTGCGCGGTGTGAATGTCCGATGCATTCTCTCCTTGTCGCGGACTGGTTCGCCATCGCTACGTTGTACAGCCTGATAGGGTGGGGAAGACAGGGAATGGCCAGCATTATTCCCATGATCGGCAACTTTATAGGACCGTCCGCGCAACCGTGGCCTACCCCGATCCCGGTAAGCAAGTGTAAGGGAGGCAACTAGCTGGGGCATCGTCAACATGAGCGTTTGAGTGCTAGGAGACGTCCCTGCTCGTGCCTGTGGTGAGGGCGAGCGTCGAGGAAGGCTCAGGTGAGATTGGCGAGGTCGTGGTGGGATCTCGAAACGAACGTGGGGTCTGAGAGACGTAGATGTAGGTGATTGGATATCGGAAGTGCAAGAGGGTGACTTGGGGGTCGGCTGGATTGGATTGCTCCCAGAAGGGAGCAACTCCGTCGAGAGAGCACCTAGATCTGAAAGGTTCAAAGACGGTAGTGATATACTCGGTGACGAGATACGTTGCAAAGGATTGGGTAACACCCGCCCCTCTGTACAACCATTCTCAGCTAGCCTCCTTTGAATCTTTTCAACCAGCAACTGGTCCATAGCATCAAATTCGCATCGTCCGCTGAGTAAGTCTGCGGAGGAATCTCGCACACCAGTAGACTGGCGTCCTTCGATACCACGCAGGATGCTCCGGTAGACGATACCCAACCACACTAGTTCCGCCACATGATGCCTGCTTTTCCTGGGTCGTTTTTGTTTTGCTTCCTTTCCGAGACTACCTTGTGAGGATGAAACGGAAGAATGCGCAGAGCGACGTTTGCGAGGAGCCCGCCCAGCAATTGAAGAATGAGCGTCTGGACAAGGAGCGCACGTTCCATCATGCATGTCAACGTCCATGTCGCCATCCAATGGCGTACTTGGGAACGGGACAACACTTTTCACGTCGGGAAGGACCGGCTCCCAGGCCTGTGTCCGTGCGCTACCAGAACATTCTCCTGGGGTATTCTGTGAGCAAGCCGCGGAAAGAGATATAGAGACCGTAGGGGGAGCTTTTTGAGTGACCGAAAACAGGGAGGGGGTGGAGAGGTGGTGGCGGGAATGGGAAAAAGTTGGGAGGGATGATTCGATATCGCTCCAACCACAACCTATTCGAGAGGAGGAAGTTGGGTAGACCAAAGCCTTCCGATGAGCAGGATCACAGACGTGAGAGTACGAGTTGACGTTGGTTGAATCCGCGAGGGCCGGACGAGAGGTGGACAACAAGGAGGGTTTGGTGGTCGGAGGAGGGGACGGGTGAAGGGAGAGGAAGTGTGTGGCCAGCATTTCAGAGGACGAGATGCCGGTGGTCGTTGCACAATAAAAGCGATCTGCAGGTGACGGCGATCGGACGATACGTGCAAATGAGAATGGGAAGTCGGGCTTCACACACTCAACGTTGCGATTATCAGGACGAGGGTGAAATTGAACGGAGAAAGTCCTGCGCAGTCCGTTGCGTGCGATTCAGTGGGAGAAGACCGAAGAGCCAAACTCAGTCCTGTGGTCGCGACGGAGGTAAGAATGGGTTTTGATGGCGACAACGAGGGAGACCCACCTTTTTACAGGGACGACAGGACGGTTGAAAGAGAGAGCAAGGACGCGGAGCTCGCCTGGTTCGGGTTGGGGAACACGAGGCAGGCTTACATACATCATCGATCCCTGCGAGCGCACCACGCCATCTCGACAATATATAAATACCTCCACATCACAATCACGTGGCCAATAAAACCCGGTCCGGTCGGTGGCGTGCAATTTGACCCACTCGACATCGAGCACCGCCGTTCACACGAAGCGTGGCCATTGCACCGAGCAGGCACTCGACTAGGCGCCACACCATCGATGTCTGCACGCCATCGCAATTCGTCAAGGTACATCGACGGCGCGTCGTTACGCGTCTTTTTATACAAGAATCGCGCAGAGAGCCGTCGAGTGCCATGACAGTGACAGCGGCGCTGATTCTCCTTCACGGTATGAGCGATTGCGGCCCGCGTTTTGATTGCGGGTCGATTGCGGGGTTATGTATCTCCAGAATTAGCTAGGATCCAATCGTTGCCAGCCAAAACGCGCACTAAGGACCCCGCTGCGGGCGTCCGGATAAGTACCGGGTCCGGAACGAACCACCAGTATTCTTCTCTTTCCTCTTGAAAATATAACCAATGCTCAGACGTTCAAAGTAATGCCCCTTCACCTTGTAGCCGTAGTAGAGCGGTAGAGGCCTTTCCGCCTACAACCAAAGTAAGTCTGACATGCATCGTCGTCTTCCGTCGAATTCGACCCTGGACCACACTTCTTCTCGTTCCTCACGCGTTTACATAACATCCTCCGAATCGCCCCGAGTGCTCAAGTGCTTGCCAGCTTTTTGGGGCTCGAGTTCGGAGTTGAAAACCAGTTTTCACCATCTTACGCTCTTGACCGATGCCGTCACGATCATTCTCGTCAGGAAAATGCACGCCTTCATTTACATATACACCCGCACGAAGAGAGCCCATTGAACACGCCAGTGGCCCTAGTGTCACCTAATCCATATGACAGGACCTGTGATGTCTGCGCGCTACGCATTTCACCGGTTATTCTAGAATTGGTTTGGTTCAATGCGATGGCACTATCTGTGTATTATAATAGTGGTTGTCGCCAGCCCGTCGGGACCAGATTCGGATCACGGAACATACACCCGCGCGGAGAAATCAGGTGCGCGTAAGTAAAAATTTCCTCGGAACAAAAATGACAGCAACAGCAGTAAAAAAACAAAAACAATGGCATATATGCTGTTATCGTACGGAATCTTCTTTTAAACCATCGACGATGATGACCTCACACTTCGCAGCTGTAGTTCTTCTCGCCTTTGTGATTGTCTTTCGACTAGGTCGCTCAGAAAGAAGAGGGCATTCGCTGTCGTCAGGTCCCTCTAATCTTTGGAATACATGATATAGGAAAAAAAGTATAGCAAGCGTCGTTTCAATGCTCCGAGTTGGCGTGCTTGATTCCCCGCACTAGACTCAAATATCATACATATACACGATTTTCTTAATCACTTCGCTCTCTGATTCAATAAAGGTGCCCGAGAAATGATCCCAACCATATGCTGATCGTCCTGACCCGGCGGCTATCAAGCCGTAGGCGACATTAAATCTTTCGGACGAATACTTTGATACATGATTGTTACTTGTATTTCTCTAGGAACGGTCTTGAATTTGGTTTCATTTTCCATCGGTACGATGGTCAGAAGAGACTACGCCAACGAATATTTCATCAGGCATTCCGCGTCGGGCGGCAACCGCCTTTCGTCCCACACAAGTCCAGAGATCGGGTCAGATGATCGTTAGCTTGACCGAAGACCCTGAGTCGGTCGTAAGCGATTTTCGTCTTCTCTCGAAGAACGCTTACACCATTGGTCTGTCTAAAGGTTTTTTTCTGCGGTTTCCATGACTGCGACGTGGGAATATGAGCCACGTCTTCGAAATGATCCCGTGATCGCTACCACCTCTAAATATTCCCGCAGGGGCTATGTAAAACACGCGAGTGCTGCCCCTTGAAAAATTCCGTTTCGTAAGCTTGTCGAAGAATCACACTGCTTGCATTCATGAACCTTACTCTGTCACCGACAAAAAATCACACTTATGAATGGCCCTCCTGCACAGAGTTCGGAAGGTGAGAGGTGTTTTTTTTTCTTTAAAAATGGAAATGATAGACGATGTCCTTGTCAATGACGTTTTTACTTGCAATGGTGGAGAATCCTTGCACATGAAGGTGTGCACAGGCAAACCTCGATGCTGTCATAGGCACAGACAGGCTACCCAAATTCAAGGACAGAGGATCCTTGCGTGAATTAGAACCCCATGTTAGAAATTTCTTTACTTCATTGCACTTCTCTCATGTTCGATGTGTTTCTATCACGTTCGGGACGTCTCGGTTTATATCGGACAATTCGGATTTATTCGGACTCTATCTAGTATATAAGCCTGAGAGCGTGGGACGAAACCTCAGTTTCGTCTTGTCGTTTCTCAGGTGCATAGTGCAATTCCATGTCGTGTACATTTGCTCAATGACATGTCATTTCTCAGTCCTCTCGCTCATTCTCTTGTCTGAGTCATTGGGATTTGGATAGTCCTGACATTAGACGAAACTCACCTTACCGCCGACTCGCATCGCTCACTGTCGAGACATCTCCAGCGCTCGTGCATGTTTGCGGGCTCATCATCATTTCCCCCCGCATCCTCTCTCCCCCATCCATCCATCATTTTCAACTCGCCCGACAAAAGTCGTGATCACTCATCCTCCCCCTCTATTATACAATGTCTTCCGCCATCACCGACCCCTCGTTCATGGGTTCCCGAACACCATCAAGGGCCCCCACCACGCACCCCTACCAACGCCCTCCTACCCGAGTCCCTACCACCCAACCCGCAGAGGATCACACCCTCACCAAACTCCAAAGTGCCCTTGACGGCGTCCAGGCGACCAACCGTCAAATGGCCGACATGCTGCAACACCTCATGCGGCAACAAGAGGACTTTATGTCCGACAACATCACCCTCCGCACCAAGTACAACGAGCTCGCAGCTCGTCTCGATGCAACAGCCCCTTCGGCCATGGTGGTCGACGAGGCCTCTTCCTTCCCCTCCGCCCCAACCGAACGGCAATCGCCGATGGCACGGCTTTACCCGTTCCCTCGCCCTCTGCCCCAAATCCCAGTCCCCTCCCCTAGATCTCGACCCGAGATCGCCGCTCCACGCCCCTCCCTCCCTGAGCGGTTCTCGCCGACCTGGACCCCCACCCCAGCTCCGAACCCACCGATGCGTTTACCAAAGAAGACCTTTGTAAACAAACCCTCCGAGTATGATGGAAACAAGACGACGTACGAAGCCTGGCTCTTCGGAGTCAAGCTCTATGTCAAGAACAACCCCGACATCATGTCAGACAAGGACAAGGTCATGTGCACGCTATCGTACATGAAAGGCGATAACCCAGCGGGACGAGCGGCTACTCGTTACCTCAGAGAATTCATGAATCGCCCCACAGCCTCGTGGACCCTTTTCGAAGCATGGTTAGACGAACAATTCAGACCACGCCTCGAAAGGCATCTCGCACATAGGAAGCTACAGAAGCTTCGCCAAGGAAAAGAATCGATAGAAGACTTCTTCGTTCGAATGGAGCAACTCGTTGCAGATGCTGGGTACACGCTCAAAGACCACACCACCTTCGTCATAGACATTATCCGGTCCGGCGCCCATTCCGAATTGGTGACACGAGCTGAGGACCATCAACCTACCCTGCTAACGACGGGTACGGTGAACCAATGGTTCAAAGCGTTAGTCCAAGCGGAGACAGTCCTCATGGCTCAAAAGGAGCGCAACCCTAGTCACTACTTCAACCCCCCTGTCGTAGGAGTAACGCCAACAAAACCCACCACAACCTCACCGCCAACAGACAAAAAAGACGCATCCGGCATGACCTTTGGTGGACAGGGTCAGCCGATGGATCTCGACAGGGCAAAGGAACGTGCCGCTGGTCTATGCTTCTATTGCAAAGAAGCAGGACACATTGCAGCACGATGCCCGAAGAAGAAGGCATACGCCACCAGGGTCGCCGACCTCGAGGAACAAGTGCAGATATTGACAAAGGGGAAATCCGAGGATTTTACGGTGAGTCAATGAGTAAGGCCGCCTCATTGACTCGTTACGTTCCTAGTACTTCGTCGTGTAACAATAGTAAATCAGACAATCGATATGAGTTATTGCGAAACGACGAAGGAACCGAACAAGGCCAAGATGACGACGCTTGCGTCGAAATCACACAAACAGAGAACGACGGGCACTCTCATAAACCCGTCACAGACTCGCCCAGGGAGCCGCGGCAGCGCAGATGGTGAGGCAAGGTAGGCACGGATCCCAGTCCGATGGCTACGGCCGCAGTCCTGGCTGAAAGAGATCCGACGGGTGTCTCGGCTGATGGCCAAATGGTGACGGACCCCCTATTGGGGTCGCCAGCCTCTGTTCCATCCGGGGAACAAGCGATCAAGAGAGACACTCGAAGGATATCGAGTAACCGGGGCGAAGCCCATCTTTGGTCACCTTCGAGGTGGCTCAATGCTCGATTCGAGAGCGAACGAGACGACCAACTGCTAAGGCGGTTGAAAGTCTTCGTTCCGAAGTCGCGAAACAAGGAGGTGTCCAGCGAGACAGTCCAAGAATTACGGACCTTAAGTCAACACGACCGACGTCTCGCTCTCATAGAGCTCAGGGACAATCAGAGAACGATCAAGGGAAATGGACATCACTCGATGTACATCAACGTCCATCTCCAAAATCCCCATACGCTAAAGCTATCGCAAGCTAAGGCGCTGATCGACTCGGGATGTACCAGCTCTATGATGGACATCAAGTTCGCGAAACAAGAAGGCTTCGTATTCGAAAACATTGCCCGTCCCATACCCGTATACAATGTGGACGATACCCTCAACGCCGATGGCAAAATCTCCCACTTCACAACTGTCACAATGACGGTAGGGGATCACATAGAAACCCTCACAATGGGAATCACAAACCTCGGCAAAGGACAAGTTTTCCTGGGACACGACTGGTTGACGATGCACAACCCTATCATCGACTGGTCCCAGAAAACGGCAAAATTCGAATGCGGACCCGAATGTTTCCCTCGAGACGACGAACCTTTGGAAGAAGACACCCTCGAGGAAGGCGATCGCCTTGGGTGTGTCCACCTTCCAGAGGAGTATATTCGTAATGTCTCGACGGATATTGCGATCAAGCATAACAAGGAGAAAAAGAGCGGACTTTCGAGGACATCGTACCTCGAGAGTATTGGGAATATAAGGACGTCTTCGACAAGGAAAACTTCGACGAGCTGCCACCACGAAAGGTCTGGGATCACGCTATCGATCTCAAACCCGGAGACCACAAGGTGGACGGCGAAGTCTATCCTCTGTCAAAAGACAAAATGACCGAACTGGACAAGTTCATCAAGGAGAACCTAGACTCCGGGCGGATCAGACCATCGATCTCGTCTTTCGCGTCCCCCTTCTTCTTCATTAAAAAGAAGGACGGACGACTCCAACCTGTCCAGGATTATCGCAAACTAAACGATATCACGGTCAAGAATCACTACCCACTCCCGCTCATCTCCGAACTAGTGCATAAGTTGAAGGATGTGAAGTACTTCACCAAACTGGATATTCGCTGGGGCTATAACAACGTTCGAATCCGCGAAGGAGACGAATGGAAAGCCGCGTTCAAGACTCCCACCGGACTCTACGAGCCGTTGGTGATGTTCTTTGGACTCACAAACTCCCCGGCGACGTTCCAGAACATGATGAACGATATCCTGCGAGATCTTGTAACCAAGGGACTCGTCCTAGTCTATATGGACGACATCTTGATCTACTCGCCGGATCTCCAAATGCATCATGAAACCACGTGTGAAGTATTAGAAATCCTTCGACAACACAAGCTGTTCCTCAAGGACATGAAGTGCGAATTCAACACGTCTTCAGTGGAATACCTAGGTCTCGTAGTAGGGAATGGCGAAGTGAGGACTGACCCGTCCAAAATCGCCGCAATCACGAACTGGAAAACCCCGGGAACAGTCAAAGAGATCCAATCGTTCCTAGGGTTTGCGAACTTCTATCGCCAATTCATACGCGACTTCAGTTCGATTGCAAAACCCCTCACGTACCTCATGGGCAAAGTACCTTGGGAATGGACGGAAAAGCAAGAAAACGCGTTCAAAACCCTCAAAGACGCGTTAACATCATCCCCGGTACTCGCACTCCCCACCAACACGGACGTGTTCACCATTGAACCAGACGCTTCGGATATCGGTCTCGGAGGAGTCCTTTGGCAGACGCAACAGGGTAAGAAACACCCCATTGCGTACTTCTCGCATGCTCTGTTAGCTGCCGAAAGGAACTACCAGATCTACGACAAGGAACTCCTGGCCATTATGGAATGTCTCAAAGAATGGCGACATTTCCTAGTAAACGCCGACCAAGAGTTCCTCATCGAGACCGATCACCGAAACCTGGTCTACTTCCGTCAACCTCAGGATCTAACGCGACGACAAGCACGCTGGCACGTGGAGTTACAGGATTACCACTTCACGATTCGCCACAAACCAGGCAAGCACAACGTCGCCGATCCTCTGTCCAGGGGGACAGACTTTAAAAAGGGGGTAGACGACAACAATTCGCAACAAGTCCTGCTTGGACCTGACAGGTTCGACTCCATTGGCCAAGTCGTCAGCGCCGAGACATGGAACATCGACGAGCTTCTTGCTCAAAGCCAACTGTTTGTAGACAAAGCCGCAGCGAAGGATAGAAAGGATCGCACTGCGAACTGGACTCAGACGGACGGCATCTGGCTCTGGAAAGGCCGCCGATACATACCAGACAAGGCTGAATTGCGGGAACGAATCCTTCGGGAGAACCACGACGCAATCACCGCCGGTCATCTCGGTCAAGCCCGCACCAGAGACCTGATCATGCAAAAGTACTGGTGGCCACAACTCCGACAAGACGTGAAGAGATATGTAACGGGATGTCAGACGTGCCAAAGGACCAAGACACACACCGAACAAACTCATGTGCCGTTACACCCCAACGAAGTCCCAGACACACCCTGGAAGATTATCTTGGTCGACATCATCAGCACACTCCCCATCTCTCAAGGTTTCGACTCTATCCTAGTAATCGTTGATCGATTCACGAAGATGATCCGGGTAATACCGGTTCATAGTACGATCATGTCACAAGGAGTCGCTCGAGCCTTTAGGGACCACGTCTTTAAGGATTTCGGAACCCCAACGAAGGTCATTAGCGATCGTGGAACTCAATTCGTATCGAGTTTCATGAAGGACTTATACGCGCTACTTGACATCAAGGGTAATCCGAGTACGGCGTATCACCCGCAGACAGACGGTCAAACGGAACGTATCAACCGCGAGATCGAACAATACCTGCGGACGTACGTCAACCACCACCAGAACGACTGGAAGGATTGGCTAGCGCTCGCCGAATTCACACATAACAATGCCACGAGTTCAGCGACACAAGACTCTCCTTTCGGCCTTATGTATGGTCAAAACCCAGAGATCGGAGGATCAGGCCAAAAAGTCGTACGAAATCCGTCCGCCAAGAAATTCACAGAAGAAATGATCCGTCGCCACAAAGAAGCTGAAATCGCATTGGAGAAAGCTGCAACGGACATGAAGAAGTACTACGATCGTACTCAGAAAACCCAACGCGAATTCCAAACCGGCGATCTCGTATGGCTCGAAGCAACTCACATCACGACAATGCGACCAATGAAAAAACTCGACGATAAGCAATATGGACCTTTTAAGGTAGTCGCTAAAGTAGGCGCGTCGTCGTACAAACTCCAACTCCCTCCCCGATGGACGATTCACCCCGTATTCCATGTCGTTCATCTCACCCCCGCAAAACCCGGTGAATTCCCTTCCCAGAAAACCCCTCCTCTGCCTCCTCCTGACCTCATTGACGGAGAACTCGAGCAGGAAGTTGAATTCATCGTGGATTCCCGCGACTCAAAATGAGGAATCGAATATCTCGTCCATTGGAAAGGTTTCCCGGTAGAGGAAAGAGAATGGCTGTTGGATAAGCATCTGGAGAACGCTCCTGAAGCGGTAAGCAAGTTCCATCGTCTTCATCCCGCTTGACCCCGTCCCACCAAGACCAAACGTATCCGATACTCCATCCTCGACCTTGCCCCGACTACACAAGTACAAGAAGTCACACCCGAAACGGATTCACCCTGCTCGTGTCCTACTTGTTGTAATGTACCTCTTCCGACTCCTTCCTCTCTCTTCCTTTCTCCTGAATTCCTCTCTTTCCGTGAAATGTACAAAAACCCTACGTTCGCCGAGGTCGACGAACCTTAAAACGGGGGTAATGTTAGAAATTTCTTTACTTCATTGCACTTCTCTCATGTTCGATGTGTTTCTATCACGTTCGGGACGTCTCGGTTTATATCGGATGATTTGGATTTATTCGGACTCTACCTAGTATATAAGCCTGAGAGTGTGGGACGAAACCTCAGTTTCGTCTTGTCGTTTCTCAGGTGCGTAGTACAATTCCATGTCATGTACATTTGCTCAATGACATGTCGTTTCTCAGTCCTCTCGCTCATTCTCTTGTCTGAGTCATTGGGATTTGGATAGTCCTGACACCCCATCGCTCATTTGAGTAGGAGTTCTGGCTTCAATGATGTTCTCATCAAACGCGTTTCTTAACACGTTTACATGAAGGCATACCGTACGTGTTAGTCATGTACGTTAGTGACCTTTGATGGCTTTGAAATCCTGGTTGCGACCTTTTCTGCGAGCAAGTTCACGGTAAATCGACGATGTTGGCAGGTGTGAGGAATTCTCAGTGGAAACTTCTCACGTGGAGCACTCGGAAATGTCCCCAAGCGCGACATGGACGACGAGATACTCATCACCACTGCTCATAGATACAGGGCAAGAAGTAATTGGCAAAAAATGGATTCGCGATGGATTTTCACTCAGCCCCAAAATGTAAGAGGGAGATAGAAATTTAAATTTCTTCAAAAGGGCTCAGATCCGAGGGTCGTGATGCAACTACAGCACCAGCAGTCAGTCAATTCTATAACGTTTGTGCTGCTGGACCTCGGTAGGTAGATCCAACGGGTAACACGATTGCCTTATCCGGTAACTCGCTTGCACCGCCACGCGTAAATTTCTCGAGCTACGTTAGGGGAATATATCCTGCGTCTCTGCGTCGACCCCCCATCATTGTCTGATCACAACTAAGCTTGCCATCGTCCTCGTCCTCGTCCTCTGCCACACATCATAAAATATTGCATCATATTTCCACAGGAAGGAGCTCTGGGTTTGATCAACACCACACAGTAGCGTCTCTGTCATGACTCTTTTTGCCTTACTCATACCTACACTCACATGTGACTTCTTTGTCATCCATATCATGTGCTGACTCTTATTCTTTGGCATTCCATGCCCTTCTACTTGTTATTCCCTTTTATGGTTCTTGGGCCTACCCTATAGATTAGTGCACGGACCATCAGCTCATGTATATAAGGAGTCGTCCACTGGTAGGATGCTCCCCATCTTGAGTTTATTCATTGCTTTGGTGAGTAACCTTCTGGGCAACCTAAGGCCTTTTCATTGGTCCTGATATAAAAC
>JBBPML010000090.1:0-88137 GCA_038090275.1 Austroboletus novae-zelandiae | reverse complement strand
CAATGGCATCCCCGCCCCCCTCATGAAGCGAATCTTCGCTATGGACACTCCCCCCACCACCATCGACTCTTGGTACAACAAAGCCGTACATTTCCAAACCCAATGGGAACGTGCCCAAGCCATCTCTGGCAAAAACCCAAAGACCGAGTACCAGTCTTACTCGAACCCCACCCCCCGCCCCAGAGACCCAAACGCCATGGACGTTGATGCGGTCACCACTCCTCACCCCCCCAAACTCACTGACGAAGAGCGACAACGCTGCTTCAGAGAAGGCCGCTGCTTGCACTGCCGAAAGAAAGGCCACAACTCTAAGGCCTGCCCCAACTACACCTCCCCTCCCACCCCTCGCACCTCCCGCATCAAAGAAGTCAAAGAAGAAGACGAATCGGTGCTCGGATTAAACAACATTGCCGCCCTCCCGGGTTTTTAAACGGAGGACCTCGTTTGACACAAGGTTCCTCCCCCCCCTCCCTTAAACGTACCCATGTAAAAATATCTACCCTGCCTGGAACAATGAAACTCCCCATTCAACTCATCGTTCCATCACACACGTTTAAAGTCGTCAACACCACCACCCTGATCGACTCTGGAGCTGACATCTCCTGCATCGATTGGGACTTCGTGCGAAAACACAAATTCCCCACCACCCGCCTCCTCCGCCCCCTCAATGTCCGCAGTGTCACCCAAGACCCCACCGTCCAAGGAGGAGTCAAATTCTCCACGGAACTCTTCATCCACATTGAAGGTCTTGCGCATAAAGTAACCTTCTATGTCATGAACTGTGGGACGACTAACATCATCCTCGGACTCCCCTGGCTCAAAACCACCAACCCCTCCATCGACTGGTCCAACCAGACCATTTCCATTGCTGAAACCACGGATCAGTCGAAGCTCCTTCATTCCCTCCACTCGGCCGACGCCAAACGGCACAATTCATACTTCCACTCCCTCCTCCCTAACGACTCCCCCGAAATCCGACATGTCAACGTTGCCCCCGACCACCGACACCTCCCCAGCTTCCTCAAGGACGAGTCCATCGAGGAATTCAGTACCGTCCCCATCCCCTACACCACCGTAAACAGAGTCTTTCACAGGGACTCTCGCTTCGTCATCTCCGGACCTGCCAATCTCATCGGCAAGGTCAACACCTCCACTGAACTCACCGCCAACGCTGAG
Organism: Austroboletus novae-zelandiae; assembly: GCA_038090275.1. Taxonomy (NCBI): domain Eukaryota; kingdom Fungi; phylum Basidiomycota; class Agaricomycetes; order Boletales; family Boletaceae; genus Austroboletus; species Austroboletus novae-zelandiae. The sequence goes on along the minus strand of JBBPML010000090.1, from coordinate 86,961 downwards.
AAAACGAAACCAAAACAGGTTTTACCCTCCAAATACTCAGACTACGCCTCAGTCTTTTCCAAAGAGGCCACCGAACACGTTCCCCCCTCTCGCCCCTACAACCATGAGATCAATCTTGATTCTTCCTTCACCCCCAAGATAGGAAAGGTATACTCCTTGTCCCCTGATGAACGGAAAGCCACCGAAACGTTCATCGAAGAGAACCTCGCTGCTGGGAAAATCCACCCCTCCAAATCCCCCCAAGCCTCCCCGTTCTTCTTCATCAAAAAGAAGGATGGCGGCCTCCGCCCATGTCAAGACTATCGACATCTGAACGAACACACCGTTCGAGATGCCTACCCCCTCCCCCTCATCTCCGACCTCATCGACAAGCTCAAAGACGCGAAGCTTTTTACCAAGTTCGATGTCCGATGGGGCTACAACAACGTCTGCATCAAAGACGGACATCAATGGAAGGCCGCCTTCGTCACTCACAAAGGCCTCTTCGAACCCACGGTCATGTTCTTCGGACTGACCAACTCCCCAGCAACCTTTCAGCGGTTCATGAATAACTCATTCCGAGACATGATCACCGAAGGTTGGCTCGTCGTCTACATGGACGACCTCCTCATCTACTCCCCCACCGAAGAACTCCATGTCGAACGTACCCAACGCGTTCTCCAACGCATGCAGGAACTCGACCTGCACCTCAAACTCGAGAAATGTCACTTCAGGGTGACCGAAGTCGATTACCTGGGAATGATTGTGAAACCCGGTCAACTCGCCATGGACCCTGTCAAGCTCGACGGGATCGCATCCTGGCCTACCCCCGAGAAGCTCAAGGACGTTCGATCATTCCTAGGCTTTGCCAACTTCTACCGCCGGTTCATTCCGGACTACTCCTCCATTGCCCGCCCCTTGATTGACCTAACCAAGAAGGACACCCCTTGGGAATGGTCCCCCCTCTGCACCGCAGCCTTCACCCGGCTGAAACATCTCTTCATGAAGGAACCAGTCCTTCAACTCCCCAACACCTCCACACCTTTCGCCATCACCACCAATGCCTCCAAGTACGCATCCGGCGGCATCCTCCTCCAAACCGATACCAACGGCGATTGGCATCCTTGTTCTTACATCTCTCAATCCTTTAGCCCGGCTGAGAGAAATTACGACATCTACGATCGCGAACTCCTCGCGATCATCCGCGCTCTCCGATCCTGGAGACAATACCTCCATGGCTCCCCCCACCCCGTCCAGGTCTTCACAGATCACAAGAACCTCATGTACTTCCGCTCCACCCAGAACCTTAACCATCGCCAGGCCCGCTGGCTCCTAGACCTCGCAGACTACGATCTCAAACTCTCCCACGTCCCCGGCAAATCCCTCGCCAGCCCCGACGCCCTCTCCCGCCACCCTGACCTCGTCTCTGACGAAGACAACAACTCTGGAGTTACCCTCCTTCCCCAATCCCTCTTCGTCAACCTCATCAACTCTATCTTCTTGGAGCACATCTCCGACACGTCCAAATGAGATTCCGTCATCCAGGACTTCCTCCAAATACTCCCTGGCCCCGACAGTTCCTTTGACCACGCACCCCCCCCTCCACCTCCGCAAACGTATCGCTGATTGACGCTACGACAATGGTGTCCTCACCTTTCAAGGACGAACTTACATCCCCGCTGACGACGCACTCCGTCGTGCCGTTCTACAATGCTGTCACGACCACGAAACTGCTGGCCACCCCGGCTACCTTAAAACTCGCCAACTTGTCTCCTCCGAGTTCTACTGGCCCAGCCTCGCCCAATACATCTGCAAATACGTCGAAGGATGTGCCACATGCCAACAAAACAAGGCGAACACCCACCCCACCTCCCCCCCCCTTCTCCCCATCAAATCCACATGCACCCACCCCTTCCAACAGATCTCTTGCGATCTCATCACTGATCTCCCCCTCTCCGATGGTTGCGATACTTTACTGGTCATAGTAGATCATGGGCTTACGAAGGGGGTGATTCTTTGCCCCACGAAGAAAACCATCACCGCGGAGGGAGTCGCATCCCTCTTTTTCCTCACTGTATTCCGCCGCTTCAGCCTCTATGACAAAATCATCTCTGATCGCAGACCACAGTTCGCCTCTGCCTTCACCAAGGAGCTCTCTCGACTCCTCGGATACTCCCTCACCCTCTCCACCGCCTACCATCCCCAAACGGATGGTGAAACCGAACAGGTCAACCAGGAGATCGAAACATATCTCCGCATCTTCTGCAGGAGCAACCCATCCTCCTGGGCTGACCTAATCCCACACGCCGAGTTTGCCCACAACCACCGCCCCCACTCCGTCACTGGACAATCCCCCTTCTACCTCATGATGGGGTACGAACCCCAAGCCCTCCCAGAGATCTTTGCCCAGTCAAAGATCCCTGCCCTCAAAGAATGCCTCCGCTCCCTCACAGCTGCCCGCAACAAGGCCCTCGCCGTTCATGAGCTCACCAGACAAACCATGGACACCCGCTCCAAGAAATCCTTCTCCCCCTTCGCCAAGGGAGACCAAGTCTGGTTGGAAGCCAGAAACCTCAAACGCCTCATCGTCAACCCCAAATTCGCATCAAAATGCGAAGGCCCTTTTACTATCACCGAGGTTCTCTCACCTCTGACTTACAAACTCCGCCTCCCTCGTACCTGGAAGATACATCCCATCTTCCACGCCTCCCTCTTATCACCCTACTGCGAAAACCGCGTACACGGCCCCAACTTCCCGGCACCCCCACCTGATCTAATTGATGGCCAAGAAGAGTACAAGATCAAAAAGATCATCAAACACCGCGGGTCCCTGATGGCCCGGCAATACCTGATCCGATGGAAAGGGTACTCCACAGAAGAAGATTCCTGGGAACCCGAACGGAACCTACGGAACTCCGCAGATATCCTGAACGGATATAAACAACGTCACGGTCTCTCATCCCCTCAAACCCTTTCCATTACATCTATCATGGCCATCCCCACCACACCCACCACCGACAACTCTTCTGATATCGTCGAAACCGGCTGGTCGTCCACCGCCAACACCCAGGACCAACTGGACCCCACTTACGAACCCCCCGTCCCCCCCTCTGTCCCCTCCGACGACGTCTGGGCCAGATACACCTGGTCTTCCCCCGCTTCCCCCGTTCCCCTCATTGATAGACTTTCTGATCGGCGTGCTCCAGTCAATCACCCCCTGCTGTCCTTCCCCACCCACGCCTTCCCCCTCGACCAAGACCTGGTCAACACCACAGCCCATCAGCTACGCCGTCTCCCTCTCTCTCGCGCCCTCTTAGACACCATGGAACCGAACTCCACCTTCACCCATTTATATAAAGCCTTCCTCTCCATGTTGCGAATCCTCCTTACCACCTCTGCCCCCACTGCCTCCGACGAAACTGCCGCATATCGCTCCCACCTCGCCCATGTCCTCCGAACTCTGGAAAATCACATCATCCAAACCATGTACCAGTGCGATATGCTAACTTTCGTCGCAGAGGTGGATTCCCATCTTCGTTACCCCTCCCCGTCCACCTTCGTCACCACACCAGAGACCCCCCCCCATCTCAGCGTTGTCCTCCCCCCTCAACGAAACGGAGCTACATATCCTCTCTCATTTCGACCTCCCACGAGCCCCCTCTCCTCACCCCCACGCTACCCTCCAATGCTTCCACTGTTACACCATCGGACATATCCATATCAACTGTCCTCATTACCAGTGCAACAAATGCAAGGAGTATGCCCCGGGCCATCAACGATTCTCTTGTCCCTCATGGCCTCGACGCTCCCCCGTCCTCCCTCCCTCATCCTCGTCGGGCTCCTCCTCTCAGGAATCCTATCGCAGGGCCCCATGCCGTCTCCCATTCTCCCGAGCTCGACACTCTCCAGTTGCTCGGTGACCCGCCTGCTCCCCCTCTCCCGACATGGACCCTTACATCTCAATGGAGGCAGACTTCAACGACGCCGGTTCTGGTTACAGTGACTTCTAAGTCTTCGTCATGGACTTGACCCTTAACCGGGGGGTAATGTTACGATCTGCATATACCCCTACTCTTTTCCCTTCACTCTTACCCTAGTTTCCCTACAGACATTGCTCTCGCTGTTCGAGTCCCGCCTGAGCCACTTTATTATTCCTCCTTTTTCTCTTATCTTCACTTACCTATTTAGTGTGACTCATCCGCAGTATCCGCAGCTGTACTGATACCATTATCTCTGACTCACTCCCCTTCTTCGCGATTCCATCGCATTCTGTAGTCGAGTCATCTCCTTTACGCTCCGCTTCATTCTCCCTTGACTCGCGTATATAAACCCCTCGATACCCTCAATGTATTCCCCAAGTTAGACCTACCCAAATCTACCTTGATCATCGATTCCCCTCGGGTCCCCCAGTCCTCGCCTTACTGTTGAGTAGGCGCTCCCCTTGTTCCTTCGTCATCCCACCCCCAAAGCGACTCCTTCGTCCCTGCGTCACGACATACGTTGACCAGGTCAACAGCTCACGACATACCGTTGAGGCTGAGGATAGCAGATCACCCGTCTATCAAACCCTTGCCACGTCAGCTGAATAGCGACGTTAACATCCCCTCACCCCTCGTCACTCGGGTCTACGCCTGAGCATAACAGTCTCTGTGACCATTGTAAACAGGCGACAGTGTTGAAACTAAAGCAATCAGATGTCCTCTGACACAAGGATACATTAAAAAGTATTGCTGTACTGGAGGTTATGGAATTACAGATGGACGAACACATTCGGGCATCGTTCAGACAATTCGCTTCAACCATGTAATATTGTTGTTAAGTGGCTACTTAGTATGAGTGTCGGAATGCACCAAAAATACCAACCACTGCACACATTTTCTGGACATGTGCACTTTTTTTTTTGTAGACATGCACACACTTTTTGTGGACATGCGCACAAAATTGAGTTTGCCAAGCATGCATCATGGGGCCCACTGAGCAGCACAAAATATACAGCATAAAATGTAGAATTGTATGATTAATCAGATGACCCGGAATGCTGTCTAAGTAATGCCCGAATGGGCTCGTCTGTCTGTAGCTCCATAACTTCTAGCACAGTTATGTTTTTCAATGTATCCTCACATTTAAGAACTTCCAACTGCTTTAGTTTCGACACTGTGGCCTGCTTGCAATGAATGCAGATGCCAGGTATCTCAACCTCATCAAGCAAGGTCAGAATATCTTCACCACAGCATGGAGTTTCTGGATGGAAAAGATGTTGTGCAACACCATTCCATCACTCCTCTTTCCAGATGATTGCACATTCAGTGGGTGTCTTGCAGATATCTGGCTGTACTGGTCTTGGTTCTGTGTATGCAATAGCTTGATACTCCTCTTCAATCAGTGCCTTTGCATGAACAAGCATGTAAAAGTACTCAAGGCCCATATGCAAAGCTTCAAGGCAAGAAATAGACGATAGCAGCCATGACAATAGATCCCAAAATGCTGGTTCGACCCATTGGTCAACACAATATTGACATTCAAGCTGAAGCTTGAGGGGAGAGTTGAAGGGCAATAGGCGATCAAGCTCAGCAACGGCATACTGGAAGCCATGGGTAATTTCAAAGAAAGCTGATAACTTGAGGACAGCAATCAGAAATTCCTCATGATGCTTCTCACCAGCATAGCTAGAGAAAAAAATGCTTTAGATGATACATAGATACGAATATAAAACAATTGCTATCACATACCCCCTGGACAAAAAGGTAAGAAGATAATCAAACTCATGACGAACAATTCCATGCAGGATGATGGGGTTTTCATCACATGAACCCTCCATGCTCTCCTTGCCTTCCTGACGAGCCTGAGGAAGTGAAAGGAGTGACTGAAGAACTGGAGACCGTAGTGCCAGAAGGCCAGGATAGAGCTTGTAGAGCATGTGCTGGGTTTGTCCTAGGATCTGTTTGTGCGATGGCAGGGCCAATCATTGTGTTATAAGTAGCATATTCCAACATATAGAAGAACAGGAGATACCAAAAAGACGACTGTCCCATCAGTGAAGTAATATTCTGGATGTCGTTCACAGGGAATAGACATGGTGGTGGTTCGGGTGTTCAATGCCAAGTTCAGGTTGTCCGTGTTGTTACTTGCCTCATGTCTGCAACGTAATACCCTATATTTACGTCGGTGTCCCCAAGCCAGAGTGAGCAAAGCTCGATTAATGAGATCATGAACACCCGAGTAGGCTTATCCAATCCCTTCATCAAAGGACTCCCTTCTTGTCTCCGAATCTTCAAGTTTGCCTGCTGTTGAAATTTTGATGGCCCTGTCACATACCCTTCTGAAGGTTTCCTCAAGTACACCTCGATTCCCTTAATCCTGGATGGCCCCATCACATACTCTTCCAAAGGTTTCCTCGAGCGCAACCTCAATTCTCTCAATCCTGGACAGCCCCGTCACATACTCCTCCAAAGGTAAGTTCCTCGAGCGCAACCTCGATTCCCTTAATCCTGGATGGCCCTGTCACATACTCTTTCGAAGGTTTCCTCGAGCGCAACCTCGATTCCCTTAATCCTGGACGGCCCCATCATATACTCCTCCAAAGGTAAGTTCCTCAAGTGCAACCTCGATTCCCTTAATCCTGGATGGCCCCGTCACATACTCTTCCGAAGATTTCCTCGAGCACAACCTCGATTCCCTTAATCCTGGATGGCCTCGTCACATACTCTTCCGAAGGTTTCCTCAAGCGCAACTTTGATTCCCTTAATCCTGGACGGCCCCGTCACATACTCTTCTGAAGGTTTTCTCGAGCGCAACCTCAATTTCCTCAATCCCGGACGGCCCCATCACATACTCCTCCGAAGGTAAATTCCTCGAGCGCAACCTCGATTCCCTTAATCCTGATTTCATCTCACTTCTCTGCGGCGCTAGTGTAGGGGCTGCAGACGGCGCTGAAGTCATTGCAACCTAAGCCTGCCTGACGAGAAGTCGAGATCAGTCGACTCAGTGACGTGTAACTCAGCAGCTGTGTAGTGCCGTCGCCTTCACGCGCATGCGGTGCTCGCTCTGTCTGTTCTGTTCTCTACCATCATGCTCGACAGGCTGCACACACGCTTCCTGGCCTCTCTGATCTCTCTGCCGGCTCGATCTTTGGTCTGTTCAACCTTGCCGATCTTTCCGACCTCTCCCCCTCAAGCTGTCACAGTCCTGCCGACCTCCCCCCTAATGGAATGAATGTGGCCGAGTCGACGCATGCACCCACGCTCCATTCACTCCGTTGTTCCCACACCGTCCGTCCATGTGTGAGTACCCAATGAAGCGGCCGGAATGATCAATCTACGGTGAGCTTGTTCCATTTTTTCCTTTGTCTCCAATCACTCACTCACCACAATCCCCCAATGAATTGATCGGAATGATCGACCATGAGTTTCATGTCTCTCTTGGACCGCCCACGTTGCCTCAAACATGCAATGTGATGATCGGAACCATGTATGGTGAGGTTGTTTCATTCTTCACTTTCGTTTTTCACTCTCTCTGAAGGCTGCTCATGGCCAGCTCATTCACCCCCTCATCTGCAAGCACCCGACGGTTGGTGCCGTCCCAGTGTCTCTGCTATCTCTGACCGCCCACTTCGTCACAAGCACCTGATGAAACGAACAGAGCCATCTACGGTAAGGTGATTTCGTGTTTTATTAATTAATTTATTCTCACTCTCTTTGATCACTCATGGCTTGCCAGACACCTCGTTCACTCATATCAATCCAGTGCAGCTTTCCTTGTCAGGCCGTCGTGGCCGACCATGCTTCCAATTTGATCAAGACTGGCTAGCTGAAGCAGTGTCATCCAGCCGTAACATCCCACTCCAAACCCTTGCATGGGCGCTCGGAGTACATCGGAATACACTTCGTCGCCACCTTCAAATTAACAGCCTTTCCAAGCGGTTCTCTGACATAACCGACCACGAGCTTGATGTGCTCATTTGTCATTATAAGCAAGAATGCCCAAGTGCTGGTCTCCGGTTCGTTATGGCTTACCTCAAGTCTCATGGCATTCAGGTACAACGGGAACGTGTACGATCTTCCATGCAAAGGGTTGATCCACTGGGCTGGGTTCTTCGCCGCCGAACTACTGTACAGCATCGGGCATACAACGTGCCACGTTCTAATTATTTGTGGCATATCGATGGACATCACAAGTTAATTCGATGGGGTTTTGTTATTCATGGCATGATTGATGGATATTGTCAAACGGTATGTAAAAAAACTGCTCTTGAAATCCGCTTACAAAAATATATTAATAGGTAGTTGGTTTGCGGGCCAGTACTGACAACTGGGCATCAACGGTTCTAGATCTTTTTATTGATGCCATTAGTGTATATGGGACTCCTTCACGTGTTCGTGGTGACCACGGAGGTGAAAATATGGGAGTTGCTGTGTGGATGATTCAACACCGAGGCTCTAACCGGGCTTCATTCATGTGGGGAAAATCTACATGGAATACGCGCACTGAACGACTCTGGCTTGACACTGGGATTCAATTTGTGCGCCGCTGGCGAGCTTTTTTTTTTACGCCTTGAAGAGATCCATATGCTTGATCCAAACAATTCCCACCATATCTGGCTATTGCAATATCTATTCGTTGACCAAATAAATGACGACTGTCAACAGTTCCAGAGAGATTGGAACTACCATTCAGTTTCGAAGCAAGGGCATAATCAAAGTCCATTTGTACGTTATCGCCGCTGATAGCTACAATCTCATAATACTGACATTGAGCAGGACATGCGGTTTCTATCAGAATTACAGCATGGAACCTATATGGAATGCTATGAAAAAGAGGACTCTGACCCTGGTTTGGTTGACCTGCAAGCCGAGATAACTGCTGATCAAACTAGGCATGTTCGGCATGCTGCTGTTGAAGTGCCTCTGGCTGCTGCCCCATTTCAGTTTGCTGAATCACATGAAGATTTCGTCATTGCTCTTCAAGCGATTCAGGATCAAGGTATTCTTCCTTTGGGCTACGGAGTTGCGGAGGAGGAGTGGGTAGGTACATCATACCCTGAAGTCGAGGTAATCTCCGTTGGGCGCAAAGAGTGTGATATAAGTATGCCGTTTGCGATTTGGTGGCCGCGTGCTGTTCAATGGGCTCAGGGATTGGATGTAATGACTCGGGTATGTATGATTGAAGCAGGCGAGCTGTAGACCGCCATAGCTACTCGAAATTTGTCACTATAAAAGAGAAACAGTCCTATTCTGATCCTGCGGTTTTCCATCTCCCCCATCTGCTAGGCTACGTCTCGGACTGTCTGTCCAACTAATGTCAAATGACAGTAGTCCGTCGCAGTGTTTCCAGTTCATTTCGGGCGCAGGGCGAAACGGAGACCGTTGCCAATCATGTCGCCAGAAAGAGTCTCGTCACAACCAGCACCCTGTCGAGCCTGAGCCCTCCGAAGACACCCAGCACGACAGCTCTGAAGTAACTTCTTCTACTCATGACGATACTCAGATACCCGGTTCCATCACATCTGCTACAGCAGGTTCCGCTGTTGTTCAGACCATCATTGGCCAATATAGTATACAGCCAAAGGTCACTCCTGAGGCTGCTCAGAGCGAAGCCTCCGCAGGCTTTCGTGGTGGCACAACACAGCGGTCAAGCACCCGGCTTTCAAACAAGGTAAGCGGCTATGTTTTCATGTCTGAGGGGCTTCTAACGACTATTATTACTTTAAATTTGTCCACACCAGAGCCAGCAAAAGTGGGCCGAGACTCACTTCTGGCTCAAGTTTGGCTGGGCTCCGTGCTGGCAATGCTGCAACCCCACAAGCGTCCGGCCGAGGCAAGAGTTCAGGTATCAAGATCAGCACTATTGTGATGATACCCGAGGGGCTTGACAAGGTACGCAATTTTGATTTGATCTCACTATAGGCTTGAATACGTAGTATATGTTGATTGCCTTCTTTTTAGAGTGGTGTTCTTCGCTCAGACCGCAAGCCGTCCAAGAAAACTTGCATTGTTACGGTTTACTCTCTGGCAATGATGCTGGGAATGATCTCGAATTCAAGAAATCCTGGGATGCAGACACCATCGACACATGGCTTCGTCGTCTTCTCCCAAAGCCCTTTGAGTGGCTCAATGCTCGTCATGGTAAACCAGCCACTGGTTCATTTCATTGGGCCCTTGTCGGCGTCTCAGGGATTCGCCTTTATGTTGTCGACCGTCCTGTAATCACGGGTAGGACTCTTGATGAAGTGAAGGGTTCATCAGGTCGAAAGTGGACGGAATGTTCCATTATACTTGGTGGGTTGTAACTGCACATATAATCCTTGATTCTCATGGGTCATCTTTCAGTGCCACGAGCAGCCATTCCTCGCTCCGTGTATACAAACTGGGATCTGGCAGTACAGAAGGCATTGGCCGGTAAATTGCCGAACATGAGTGACGTTGATTCCATTAGCTCAGGTAAGTTTTCGTTGGATTTCGAAGTATCTGGGATCTAACAATTATGTGCCTCATCTGGACTTGCCAGCAGACGACCTGCCACTGAAAACTACCAGCTGCAGCTCCAAAGGCAAGGCCCCTGCCCCTGCCGACTTTCATTCATCATCAGGATCTGAGTCGGTGTCGTCTGACTCTGGTACTAATAGTGAGATAGAAATTCTTCGAGGCCCCACTCATGCATCAGCCACCGCCAGCCGTTTCACCACTGCTTCCGAGTCCAAAACTCCCGATCTGCTCGACCGAGTCTCAAGCCCTGACATCAATGACAAGTTCTTCTTTACGAAACTTGCGGCTCGTGAAAATGCCAAGGCAAAAGCTGTGGCAGATAGCTCATCAGGCAGGTTTGCCAATGGCCACGGTGCAAAGCCAGGTATGTTCACCCCATAGCCAGCCTTCTGACAAAACACATCTCAACTGTGTTGAATAAATAGCAGCTACTACACAGACCTTGAAACGCCGTGTGTCCATGTCGGAAAACAACACATCGCAGCTTCGGGGCCCAGGGAAACGGATCAAATCAGACAACTATGGCTCTAGGGGTATGCTTTTTTTCTGAAAGATTTTCGGTTCTCATTGAAACATGTCAGGCTCCTCGTCTGGGTCATGGCTGGCAGAGCAAGGCAGAGTGCCTGGCTATTCCCAAGTGGCTGCCGAGTCCTCGACGTCATCCCAGTCTCAGATGGACTCATTCACAGGAAATTCTAGCCCCGTTCAACCACGGAAAGCGTCTACTCTTCGGCCAACTTATAACCCTACTCGAGACCCATGGGAGTAGGTTGTACATCCGATTAATGAGACACGGACTCATGCTGGGTATTCACTATATCTAACCTTCTGCTGTTTCTGCCATTATGACCACCTAATCCCTGTTTCTGCACATTCCTCTCATTTATGACACACCGCACAGCTCAAGCATTCGTTAATGAGTTACATTGTGCATACGACAGTCTTGTGGTAGATACTACAACTTTGCACGCTACCGTACTAGCATTTGTTCAACGAGATTAGTTTGAATGATCTCAATGATAATGTTTTTCATGTCCACACGCGTGGAATGGTCAGTAATTTTGCGTGCTCGTATACTAAACGGTGCGCGTTCAAATGAAAGTAATGTGCGCGTGCTCATACACAAAAATATGCGCGCTTCTGTCTATTTTTTGTGCAATCCGACCGTCATACTGACTTTGCGCGCATGACCCAAAACATTGCGCGATACTTTTTATACAAATGGTACCTCATAGTTGTCGAAGAGGTAGCATGTCCTTTTCACACGCTCCGTTGTGAACATTTTTATCCGGGCTAGCTGATGTCTGTGCGCCCTCTTGCTCTTGGTATTAGCAGGTGCCGCCAAGTCATGTTTGATTGCAGGTACCAATAATACCGTGTTTCCGTGGTCAGAAACCCCTGAGATCCGACTTCATGAATCCAAGTAATTTATTCGCTCCGGCTTTGATTTATTGGTTTCGCAGTGGTGGCGAGTCTAATCAACATTGGACAATCTTCCAGACGCCGTCATCTTATCAGGACCTTGGACCCATGGAAACTGAGTGTGCAAAAAACGATTCCGCGAAGTTCCCGTGGATATCGCTGTGGCACATCACTCGAGTAAATGTTTTAAAAAATCAACCGACTTGTCGGCCTGTACTCACTTCTCGAAGGTATTTTAAATGTGCAGCTGCCCAAGCGACCAAGCTTCACGCTCGTGAGCTTGCATGGCCTGCATGTTACTAAGCACTGCCACAGAGCGGAGCCTTGGGTGTTCGGTGAGCCCATCTGCTCTTTCTCTCTTTCCTCCGAGTCCATCTTCTCCCCGGGCCCCGGCCGACCCAGCTTGGTCGTTCCCAGACCTCGAGGATTAGGTTAATAGCGATGATGTCGTGCATTATTCTACTCTGGGCTCTCGTTCGCAACAAGGGGTCACCGCGTATAGATTGATGGCACGTACTCACGTAGTACAGTGCGAAGAAAGTATGTATTTTGACGTCATGGCGATATTCTCGTCCATTATGTACTTGTATGGGGGCCTGGGGCCAGACGGTCCAACTAATTTTTGACGTGGAAAAGGCCAGGGTCTTGCCTGCGCAATATGTGTATACATTATATCCGAGCGGATGTTTGCGCGCCCCACTGAATTTATTTTCTTGCTCACCACACCTTCGCCCCCTTTATCTTTGCAAATTGTAACAGCCCCGTCCGGTACGTACAGGTAAAGTGTTTGCCCGTTTAAAGGGATGAGACGGCGGGCCGCTTGCTTAGTCGCAGGAAGTTATGCGGTCCTAAGACCTCGTGTGATCATCGTGTTCAATGCATACGGCAACTCGCACTAGGGTCGGACCGAAACCCGACCCTTGCAATGGACTATGTACAGTAAACTTGATGTCCCTTTCTCTCCTCTTAGGTGCCATCTCGGAGAGCAACCGTGTCTGTCGGATCCGGCCCTAGGGTATACTGGTGACCAGTCTAGTGTGGCCGGCAACAAAGTCTCATTAACTGTGGCTGTGCGATTTTGCGATTTTCAACCAACACCACGACAACCTTTAAAAAACGTATCCCCGTTTGGCAACGTCATTAGCGTTTGCTTTCACGCCGTCGATACAATTGTTCTTCGCCCCTTTTTGCCGTTTTCTCCGACTCTCACTCGGAGAGCCGTACGGACGGGTACTACTGCCACCCGTTGGTAAAGGCAACTCGTACTCATAATCGTATCCACCCGCTGTCAGGAAAATTAAAGAAATAAAATAGTTCATGCTAACCCAGATCAACTTCAAGCTCTGAATCAGAGCAAGTAGACTCTGAATCCGAGCGGCGTGGATATTCGACCCCTGGTCCCTTGATGGCACGCGACATTTTGGGTACGCCACTTACATATGGAATGGTAGAGGCGCAGGAACGAATTTCACGCACGGGCCCGGACAATAAGTTTGTATGTCATCGCAACAAAAAAAGCTACAGGGTCGATCATGACAAAACGCAACAGGAAAAAAAATTGCTCGAAAACAACGATAACACTGTCCCGTACGTGCACACAAAATAATAAAATCCCAGCGCATACATCCCTCAAACCTCTTGGCCTCTCGCAGGTCCATCATGGTACCATCATATCCAGGCACTTGTCCAAATGCAAGTGCGTCAACGTGGGTATCAATGCCACATACTCTGCCCGATCCTCCTTCGTGATCGACGCCAGTGTCCCATATATCTTGAGTGTCTCGAGCGGACACTTGGACCGCGCCAAAAACGCCCTAAACTCGTTGTGTCGCCACCCACTCGGGATGATATCTAGATCCCGAATTTGGAGATGGCGTAGACTGGGCAACGTCAGCGCGTCGAGGAGACAGCCCGCACCGTGCACGACGGTGACATCGAGGCATTGCAACTGGTTGTGCGTGACGGCGTGTGCGGCGTACGTCGCCACCTCGTGTCGCGACACGAACACGGACGCAAACGAAAATACTTGCAGCTGAGGACAGAGCGCGAGGAGTGCTAATATGACCGGACCATGTACGTCGTCGGTCAGGGCGAGGTCGAGCGTGACCCGAAGGTGCGTCAGGTGCGTCCAGCCGAGATCGAACATCGACAGCATGTCCGCGTGGAGCTCGACCGCTTCCAGGGTGACACTGCGCAGACGCGGCTGCGGCTGGACGATGGCAATGTTGGGGGCCACGTTGAGATCGCCCTGGAGCGTGAGGTGCTCGAGCACGGGCACGTTTTTGAGCAACAGATCGGGTGCCGTCGCTTCGTCAAACGTCAAATGGAGGCGCGTGGACCGGCTCGTGTATGGCTGCAACAACTCGGTCACTTCAAATTGCCACACTGGGTTCCCCGGCGCCCGACGCGCATCCACGGCGAGCGCGAGCGCACACTCCTTGGTACGCGAGAGCCAGTGGTGGTATACGAACAAGCCTGCATGTTGCTGCATTCGTTCGTTCGGCCGGACCGATAGCCAACACCACAACCGCGGTGTCTTGAGGGCCACCTTGCGCCATCCTCTACAGATGCGGAGCAGCAGCAACGGCGCTGACCGCGCGTCCGGCTCGATATGCGTTTCGGGTGGTAAACACCGCACAAAGATTTCGCCCATGATCTCAGAGGGCAGCCGCCGTATGCAAGATATGAGCCCCTGGTGGGTTTCCATCGATGCGGTGATCAGAGTACGCTTGTCGAGGAGCTGCTGGTGCACGGTGCGCACGCGCCGCATGATCAACTCGACGCGCGCAATGTCGGTGGTGACGTCGCGGAGCTGGGTCTTACGCTGAGACACGATCTCGGCTACGGCACGAATGTCATTGCCGGACGCGGAGTAGTTGGAGTTGCCGTACTGCGAGTAGGGCGTTTCGAGGCTGGACGGCTATACGTTGGGATATATGGTCGAAATGCACAAGCTTGAACGGACTCGACGACGGTCATAGGAGAAGGAAAAACTCACGTCGAAGCGTGGATCGGGAAGCTACAGTCACATGTCATATGCCCAGGGGGAAGCGGGTCGAGCACACGGTGCAGAGCGGACAACGAAAGAGAAGAGGGGGTCAGGACTCCTTGTACAGCATGCACCAGAGAGAAAATGTGATTCACCAATGCCTCAAGTAGCTCGTCGACCGACATGGATGGATATCGCCAGACTCCGTTGTGGAAGCCCCCGATCATACGGTTCTGATAGGCCTGCATCGCGTATGGTCAGAAGAGGGGAAGAGATAGGTGGGGAGAGAGAAAAGATGAGAATGCGGTGCGGTGCGCGCTCGGCTTTTAATCATTGGCTCGGATGGTTCATTAACTGATGCGGGTCTACCGGCTAAGGATCGTCCCTCGAGTTCGCGTCCGCCCTTCGCGTAATTTGCGGCGTTGCGCCCTGCTGAAGCCTCTCACTGACACATGGAAAAAAATAATCAGGGAGTGGTAATCGCGACAGGGTCCTTTTTGTTGTCGGCGTCCCAAATTGGGTGAGGCGTACAATTGACGACCCTTGTCCTTAATAAGTCGCAGCATCGCCAGAGATGCCCACACAACGCCGTCGCCAAGAAGTGAACGAGGCAAGTCTCACGCAGGCCGAGTGAGAACGCCCGCTCAACGTCCTCGTAGTGTGTGAATGCAGAATGATACCACCAGTCAATACACATGACACACGCCGTGCTGCGGACCAATACGATCTACATGCGGAGAAATCAATTACATGGTCACCGACATGAGAGTATCCCTAGGATAAATTAAAAAAATCGGGACCCCCACGATTCCCGCGAAACCATGCCGCAAACGACTCATGCGGAACGTTTAATAGCTTGAATCATCGCAGGTACATCAATCGGAATCTCGTCATTTCCTGCCTCATACGGTAGCACCACTGGGGGAAGTCCCTTGACACCGAATTTCCTAAGTGAGACAGCAATATGAGCATGACATGTTCCAATTTTGCCGTAAGGATCAATGCCACTGACTGTGCTTCCCACCATGCAAAGTAGCTCATGCCGAGTGCCTTGGCTGCTACTTGGGCGTCCTGGACGAACACGCCAGGCGGGAATATCTCCATCACCGTCGTACGCGATGACGGTGACATGAAGACGATATCCGACATTTGATCCCCGTACACACCAACAAGGATCTTGGAGGTAGTAGTTAGACATAAACGGTCACCACATGCGCATCTACACCTTACCGTAGACTGGGCGATCGCAGTCATTCGTTCCATCCAGGGTGCTTCCGAGGACACGACGTGCACCGTAAACTGGCTATCGAGTCCGTCGAGCGCGTTCACCAGTGCAGCATGATCAGCCGCCCGCAGCTTGGGACCATACGCGGCATCCTGGCGCGATAGATACGTGATGGTGGCCTCGGCCTTGGACAACCACGCCTTTTTCTTCGGTGCTTGTTCGGGTAGGTTCAAAAACCTTGCCACATTACGTCGAATTGGCTCCCACCACTGATTGGGAGCCGAGAGATCAAGTAGAGGGACCGCAAAGGGAGGAACATCCGCTCTCGCGCGGTGGGCAGCACCACTGTCTGCCACCACGACGCGCTTCAACATGTACGGGACATGCAAGAGGGCATAGTCGGCCCAGTCTTCATTGAACATGAGCCCGATCGTCGGAAAAGCAACCTTGGCCAAGAACGGGTGGAACCCAGCGCCTGACCGAGGACGCAATGGGTCATTGTCGGGTTTGTCCCTTAATGGGCCCATGAATGTGTACACATTGGGATAAAAGACGCGGCGGGGCGGCGGGAGAGTGAGCGCATCGGGCAAAAGGGTCTTTTCGAGTGCGCTGTAGGTGCGCCAGAGGGAAAAGAGCGTGTAATTGCCTGGTAATAGAGTAAGCAGCGCGTCGGGTTGCAGAAGGGGGCGAGAACACACTTGGCGAAGGGTCCGTGACGAGCCAACTTACACCGTGAATACTGAACATGGGCGATACGTTAAGTACATGATTTCACCACACAGCTGGTTGACAACAGGCCGTTGTCAAGGTGTACTCACATGCCACCAAAAGTTCCCAGCGTCTTCGTCGCCTGAGCCTTTGAAATAATCTGCCAATCCGAAGGGCGCGGAACCTTGTTTGGATTCTCGTTGGATGACGCAATGGAACCAAGGGGAGGAAACTTTGGGTCGTCGGTGACGATAAAGACGGTGCCGTTGAGAATGAACAGGTTGTCCAAGATGGTGTATCCTAGCACAGAGGTTGGGCAATGGAGTCACCGGCGAAGAACAGACGCGCAGCGCACCTGGCACATGTTTCAACACGGTCGTGGTTGGGACGTCATCGTTCCAGTCAAAGCTGCCGTCGTTGACGCCTACCGTGCCAAAAATCTGAGGCCGGAACGACACCTGGACTTCCTCCAACGCCTCGATAGGGATTTTCTTAGCGTTCGCAGCGACTCTTTCCTCTTCCCATGTCCAGTTCCCATAAAGAAAGTCGTCCCAGTCGACTTGACCGCTCGCCGGCTTGAGGCCCTTGTTCGTCACGTCGCCAGTGATGGTAGTGAAGGACGATTCGAGGTTGAAAAAGACGATAAATGTGGCAAGGGAGAAGAGGACGAGGGAGAGCTCTCTACGAGTTGGGGGTGAATACCACGGCATGGCGTCGGTACTCTGGCAGGATGCAAAATTACAACTAAACGCCGCCCTCTGGACGAGAGCGACGCACACAAATTCGGCGCAGCACTGCTACGCTTGCCATTTCCCACCGTTTGCCCAACGCTTCATGGTGCCGCCAAAATCTGATAAATCAAGTCCCGAGGACACTGGAACGCTCGGTGCAATTACAGTATCGGAGGAGGTTACTTTGTTATACGAGGTACCTTGTGCAAGCCAGCCAGAGTTTCGAATGAAAAGGGTACATTTACAGTGCTTGAACTTTACTCGATCTAGCTGCCTGATGAAATAGACATAGACTTCAGACACGAGACTAAAAAGCAGCCGTAAGTTCATGCCACGAGTAACGAGCAGTTCCAATCTTAGATATGTGTAAGACTCTTTGATATTACGGGCAAACCCCGTCTGTTTAAATCCAATGGCAAACTTCAAGCATCTTGGTTCTAATCTGGGCGATTTCTTGTGGCGTTTAAGAGAGCGTTGGTGGGACAGACCCCAAGTTGCCAGCAGTACACACTTCCAGTGCTTGCTGAAAATACTCTTTGTGCCACATGATATGTGGTCATCGGTCATGAGAGTTGAAAATCCTTGGGAGCGCTCCTCGAATGACTCTGAAGACGGCCAACCTAAAATTGCAAAATGCGACATCCGAGTGCTACACCCTCGCAAACGCAGAGTGGTATTACAACAATCACGGGTTAACTCCATTCCCTGGTCATATTCTGAAAAAGAAAAGGACCGGTCCACCCACCGACATATCCTTACACCCCCCGAAACGCACTCGCGTACTGCAACGTCATCTGCCACCAGAGAACCATCATCAACCCAAGCACACCATGAAACGTCCCCCAGACACTTTCCGGTGTCACGCTCAACCTGTCATCGTCGCGTATCGCGTTCCATTACCCGTCGGTCGTCGGAGCAAAAAAAAACGCACGACTCGAACCACGCGCCAAACGTGTGTGGAATGAACCGAGGAGCTTGCAACAGCACCGTGGACGCGACACTATGGTAAACACACAACGAGATCGCGAGCGCGCGTTTTCCGGGCAGAAACTCTGCGCTGCGTCATGCCATATCATAATCAGTTTATGGCGAAAACGCACCTGGGAGTGGGTATACGAGTACCGAGGCGACGCACGTCGCACCGACGATGGCAGCGTACAGCTAACGGTGGACGTGAGCACGTGCGAAATGTGACATTTTCGGCACATGCGCACCTTGAGCAAAACGATCGTCGTGTTTGTCATTTGTATAAAGGGGAGAGACGCCGCGGAGAAGAACGTTTGCACGACGAGTGGGGCTTCGAGTACGACATGGACCAGGAACACAGCTGACCTTGTTCATACATCACTTATCAGTAGCATTCCAAGCCTTATGTCGACCCATGAACGTTCTGAACTTACAAGGGGCTATGAGGAGCGACTTGTGACATTTTCAGACCAAGACGCGGACAGGAATTTGACAAGTGATGCGACGGATTCACACTCCGACCTCCACGAAAATCGTTCCTGATAAGGAAAACTCGTATTGCTGAACAATAAACCCAGCTCGTGTTATGACCGCCCAGTGCCAGCTGCCTTAAAAAAAAAAAAGACATGATTAGATCGACATGATACATACTGGACCACTCCATCTCCTACGCCAATCACTCACTCCTCACCATCCTCATCTTCATCCAAAACAGACAACCCCAATCTAGGATGTCCGGCCTCCACCGCATCTAGATCGAAGTCTAGGTCGACATCACTCATTTTTGCCTCTTCCCCCACAAACCCACGTAACCGGAGCACCTCGCATCGCAACGATGCTATTTCCGTGTCACGCCGGGTTATACGACCTTTCAGCGTACGAATATAGTCGTTGCCGCAGCGCAGTAGTTGCAACTTGCTCACGCCCTTGTTTGGTCCGTCACCCCCGGCTTTGGGTGGTCCGCGTGGGGGCAACGCACCAGGCAGAATCGGCTCGTCGGGGAAATTGTCGTCCGATGGCAGGGGTATTGGTGGCAACAGCGTACGTAAGTCATCGTACGCCGTCTTAAGCGAATCGCGGCGTTTCTGTTCCGCATCTTTATGCGACTTGCGTGTGATGTGGGCAGGTGGTGAGGTTGCCGAAGAGCCGTTTAATAAAGTGGCGGATCCCGCTGCTCAAGGCGTCAGCGTACGCTTACATGTCGTCATCCGTTAATGAACTTGTGCGCGTACCTGGAAGGATCGGTTTAGGTCCTGGACTAATGAGCGACAAAGTCTTGCGAGTCGTTCTAGGCACGGAGTTGGCTTCCTTTGTCCTCGCGGGATCCTTGCCTTTATCTGCCCGCGACGTTTGTGTCGTTGGTGCGAGACTACTACTTATGCCAAGTCGACCCAGATTCATGATGCTTGCAGGCGTCACCGGCGTCATACGAATCTCGTCTTGGGTAGGTGCCGCGGATATACTGGTAGACACGGAGGAAGGTGGCGAGGAAGGATTCTTGGGCGGTGCAGGCGGAGGCATGGACAGATCGACGGGCGACGGCGAGTCTGTCTCGTTGACGGAACTATTCCGGCGAGCTCGGGTGGAACGCAAGAGTGGAGTGGATGTAGCAGATTTGACGTTTCGAGGAACCCTCATCGACGTGGGAACAGTCGGGGTGGGACGTTTTCGCGGCACACGAGCATTGTCATCTCCAGAGGGGGAAGCGGTGCGCTTAGCCGCGCGGGGTGCAGGAGGTTGTGGATGTGGTTCCAGCCAGGGACTTGTGAGGGGGGAGATATCAAGATCAGTGGGGGAGGGGAAATTTGAGAAAGCAATGTTGGCCGGTGCGGAAGCCGATCCAGGGTGCCTCATAAACTGGTTTGATGTGGATGGTTCCTGAGGGGAGGGGAGGGGAATGATATCTAAAGCGTGAGAACTGTACATGGATTGCTGGGAGTTCTGGAACGGAGGGTTAAGGCGGGATAAAAACTCGGGATTGGTAGGCCTTATTTCGGCAGAAGATACTGGAAACGAACAGGAATAAGACATGAAGGCATGATGGGTGGGTGAACATACGGGGAGTAGGAAGACCATTGAAGGGAGAAACCGGGTCGTGCTGAGGATCAGCATTGGTTTCATGTGCGGCAAGAGATGTTTGACCGCTGATAAGAGCAAGCTGTCAAGGCGAGGTTAGTTTTCGGAAAATGATCGCCCTGGGAAGAAACAAGGGTAGGTGTCAAGGAAAGCAACTTGCCTGCTGTTGAAAGATCTGGCTCTGAATCTGGTTTTGGAGTTGCTGTAGCTGATGTAGCTGGGTGAGCTTGTACTGCTGCTCGAGAAGCATTTGCGGAGTGAGTGCTGCTGGGGAGGGGAGTGAAGTAGCACCAGCGTCTAGGCCTTGGAGAGACATAAGGTTTGACATGGCGATGAGATCGAGGGGTTGCTGGTTGAAGGAGGCATTGTTCGATCCCGCAAAACTCTGTAGGGTATTTTGTACACGTTGAGCTGAAAGCAAGTTTGCGGCGAGGACGTCGGGCTGGTGAGCATCCTGAGGGCGATTCTGGTCGGCGTTGGAGTCAGGAAAAAGGAAGGCGAGAAAATCCTTTTGCTGGTGATCCTGAGGAGGGATCTGGTCCATTGCAAGTTGCTTGTTCGCTCGCTGCGGGCCTGTGAGCGGGCGGAGTCGTCGATGTGAGATGGTGGAGCAGAAAAAAGCTGGCACGCGCTGTCGGTCTGATCGTTGGAACACGCCAAATTCGAGAGCGATAAATTTAAATTTCGCCAATTGGCAAGACCACCACGTGACTCACCGGCCCGAAATACTCCGTTCTACAACAAGCTGTCTGCATTCTTGCACCCCCAGAATAGACCTCATCCAGCGCCCTGGCAGTACAGTACTGTTCTGCGCACTACGACCGGGTTCCAGAACCAGCACCACAGGTTCGAATAGGTTTCTTTGACGGCATGGTTTAAAGTCCGCCACTGGCTGGAGCGCGTGACGGAAATGAGTCCCTTCTTCATGCTGTTCCGAACGCACGAAATTATTGGCCACTGACTGGGGGCGGGTGCTATGAGAGCAGGATACCCCTCAACGAAAGCCTTTGTAGGGAACGGTGGAGTGCGCAGAATCGTCTATTTGTTCTTGTTGTGAATCTACTTTGATTGGAGGACGAAAACATTCGGACTTAGTAGTCGAGCCATCTGGAACCCGCGAGTCCAAGTGGTTCGCAAATAATCTTCTTTTGGGTGGTTATCTGATGACATGTGGAAATGGGAGTTATCGACCTTCGACTGTTATATGGTGCCCATGTACTTATAGCGAGAATGTAAGCTGGTAGTTGCTTACGAACCCCGCGCGGCTACAATTGCAAATCACGGACATGCCTCACTTGCATCCGACAAATAAAAGATGTTGGCCAACTCGAGACCTTCATCCCGCATCTCAAGCTACCATACCACAAAACGACACCTCCTTGGAAATCAAGCCGGAAACGTTCCTCCTGCATGGCGAGACCAGAAACCAAAAGAACAGGGCAGCAAAATCCTGCTCAGTCGTCTCCCCCCAGACGTTGGCGAGCTTGAAATCGAGGCGAGTGGCGCTCTCTTTTCCTTCCGGCCCCGGTCCAGACGTACTTGCTTTCTACAGGAACTCTTTATAAAAACCGTCGGGCCTCTGAAAGAGGTCCTTCTCATTTACAACTCCCAAGGTCGTTCGAGGGGTATGGCCATTGTCTCGTTTCAGCGTCCTGGCGACGCTGCCGTCGCCCGTACCAAATACGATGGCAAGTTTATCGATGGTCGTAAGCACTTCCCGCCCTCCTTTCTGCACAACACCCCATATCGTTGTCCAGGACGTCCTATAAAGATCGAGATTGTGGTCGACTCGGAACAAGTAGCTGTGAGCCCCCCTCCCGCAAAGACGCCGCCATCCCTGTTAGGTCGGCTCGGTTTGACCACCGCTGTAAACCCTCCCCTATCTGTATCGTCACAAGACCCTGCACCAAAAGGAGTCGCTTTGCCAAAGGAAACTCAGGCACCAGCTGGGTAAGCCACCCGCTGCGTTCCCTGCATGACCCCGACGCCTGATTTTGTTCAGCACGCGAAAACAACGCGCCGTGACCCGTGCGCCACCTGCAGTCCCTCCACGACGCCGACAAAAAAAGGGGGCCCGACGCGTCAAGAAGACGCTTGCTCAGCTCGATCAAGAGATGGAAGAGTATAGGGCTAAAGGGACCATGTCATTTGCAGTCAACATGAAGTAGCGTGACGTTAACACGATATTCTATTGCTCCAGTTATTTGCTATACCTTAGCTTGTGGGCCATTATGTAATCATATCGGTCTCTGTCGACGACGATGGCGGCGCCGTTGTACACGACCGCCTCTGGGCTGCTCTGGCATGCGGGTAAGATACTCATACTGGCCGTCGGGCTGCCCGCGCGGGGAAAGACCCACATCTCCCGCGCCCTCGAGCGTTATCTTCGTTGGATGGGCGTCAAGACACAGGTCGTCTCGCTCGGCGATTATCGTCGCACAACACTCGGCGGCGCACAGACCCTCCCGCCCGATTACTTTTCGCTCGGTTCGTGCACCACCCTCGCGGGTTTGCTTATCGCTCATCGCGACCAGGCGAGAAGTCCCCCGAAACGATCGCACTCCGCAACCGTGTTTCCGATGGATGTGAAAAGCATATCTGGGACTTTTTCGAGGCCGGCGGTCAAGTCGTCATATACGATGCCAACAACGGCACCAAGATGGCACGGCAGACCCTCGCTGAGAAGTTTGACAAGGAAGGAATCCACGTCATCTTGCTAGGCGAGCTTGGTCTTAGGGTGCTCGTTCGTAGCTGAACCCGTCTCGCACAGAGTCTGTATGCGATAACAACGAGATCATCGAAACCAACATTCGAAGCGTCAAGATATCCTCTCCAGACGTGGGTCTCTCGCGCTTTCTGACTTGTATGCGCTCATCGATTTCTAGTATCGCGGATGGGATCCCGACAAGGCAGTGGAAGACTATTATGGCCGCATACGCGATAAAGAAAAGGCATACGAGACGATCACAGAGACTAATTGGCCGTTTATCCGCATATTTAATGTAAGCCGACCACGGATTGTGCTGCCAATTATGCTAAACGCCGTCAGGTTGGAGAAAAGATCATGGTTAACGTGAGCATGCAGGCGCGTATCGCCATCTTGACCGACTTACCTTCTTTTATTGTGTAGAATATCCGAGGATACCTGCAGGTCAGTGTACATGGCCCGAAATTTTACTAAGGTGGTGCTCAACTCGGGCACAGTCACGAATCGTGTTCTTCCTCATGAATATTCACAATCGATTCCGTATGATTTATTTTGCGCGCGTAAGGCCCTCATCACAGCTTCCAATGACCTACGAAACTAACGTCATCGTGCAAGTCTGGTCAATCCCTCATCGAGCACTCCTACAAGGCCGATTCAGACCTTTCTCCGGCCGGATGGGAGTACGCAGAAAGACTGAAAGAGTTTGTCACCGAGAGAAGAAACCAGGCATTAAAGGAACGCGGCTATGACCCAAACGAACGACGACTCAAAGTATGTCCTCTGTTTCTGTCACCAAGTACCATTACTGAGTTCCTCTCCAAGATATGGACTTCGACACGCCGCCGTGCTCACCATACCTCTTGGCCGTTTCAAACAATACAAGCCTCGCTTTCATCGATGTCCTTGGATTCCACAAGTACGCCCGAGTCATACACGCCCCAGGAAGGTGCACCTAAGGCCAGGGTCAAAATCATCGAGAAGCCACAGATGTCGGAAATAAACCCAGGCGTTTGGGATGGTCTCACACCAGACCAAGTCAAGAAGCTTTATCCCGAAGAGTGGGCGCGCTTCGTGAAAGATCCATATGTGTTCCGAGCGCCACGTGCGGAAAGTTATCACGATCTATCCGGTACGCCCTGTTTTGCTCTACGTCTTGACAACCTAGTCCTGACGTCGCTCTTTCAGTGCGCCTCGAACAGGTGCTCATAGAGCTGGAGCGAGAAAAAGAGGACTTGCTCATCGTTGGGCATTCGTCCGTGATCCGATGCTTGCTGGCGTACCTCATCGGTCTGCCTTCGTCGGAAATTCCGGCCATCGAGATTGCACGGGGTGATCTGCTCGAGATCGTGCCGACGTCGTACGGCGTGCGCAGTCAGGCGTTCCATTTCTGGGACGGCCCTGGACGACGCGTAGCATCGCCCGACGGCGAAGACTACCTCCCACACAGGGATGAGACCAACTTTTACGAGAATTGGGCAGAGGACACCAAGGGGAAGAAGCGGATGACGACTGTGGACATTGCGTCGTTTTCGAATATCGTGGAGACGTTGTGATGTCTGGGCAGTGGCGTGTACGTGTAGAGCGTGTACACAAAGAAGTGTTTTTGAACTGGCGATATCAGACTTGCACTGACTCGTCGAGTGTTTCTTATTCAGGACGTGTCGCGCGCGAGACTACCTTTTAATTTGGCACGATATTGAGAAACGCATATTCTGAGCTTGACGCTCCCAAAGGAGAGTATTATGTGTAAATTTGTGTTTGCTACTAGAGAATCGATTCGTCGTGAAGGAGTGTGTCGTCCGCTGTGGGCGATGGATTATTGCAATACTTTTTTATATACATAAATCCTCGTTTATCGTCCTCGGGTGCTACCCCATGGTAGATGTTACATATATGCTTTGGTATGTAAAAGTGCCCGTTTGTATCGTAAATGTGACATGCCGTACAATATGATTGAAAGAAAAAATGCAATGGTCCGCACGTCCTCGAATCCTCGAAAGAGATTGGTGGGACCCAACTATTATGTCAAGCGCCACTTCTAATCAGTCGCCGACCCATACATGATTATGTAGCAAAAAGTCGGATGTTTCGTGCGCTGGTATTTTCAGATTGGACCAATCAGCTTTTCAGGCCACAATGCAGAAACGTAGATATACCGAGCTCGCAAGGGGCTCCTATACGATCTGCGTCGAGACGTCAGGCTTTAGGAAGAATGATTTGAGAGGTACAAAAAGTGAAAAGCCACGTTGGTCAAATTTGAACGGGCAGCACCCTTTCATCTTTCCATCCTCGGTGTCAACGTTTCAATCTAGTATGCGCAAGAGTCAGTACTAAGTAGTCCCAGATCTCATGACATGTCACGCGCCATGCAGCCTACCGTCGTGACTGAAAAATCAGCGTCAAAAACGTACACGATTTGGTGGGGACGGCACATCCGAATAGAAGCATAATCCGTTCGTTCAACTTTTACATCAACTCCCAAAACGTCGCCCTATTTGAAAATACCATCGTTGACATCTTGAGCCGGACGAGTCCCTCGGGGTCATCGGTGAAGGATTATAGGAACAGTAAAATGGCGACTGTTGGAAAAGCTGGAGCGCTTCCTCCGAGAATCAGTACCTTGTCCATTTTTCACAGATGATCACATGTCACGTACCGGGACGACCAGTGATTGTCCGGGAAAGGGCGTTCAGCACCTTTGTAGGAACTCTGGTCGATACGAACAACGTCTGAGAATGACTGGATCCGCCAGTACAAATGACGAAAACAATTTCCGAAAACAAAATGCCACTCTCGATTCGTCACAGTCATCGTCTGCTAGTGAGATCCGATACAGGTCCGAGGTTTCAGACTGTGCTCACGACGGGCCCTCCTGTCCGACCATGACCAGCTTCCGTGTGCGATATCCTTGGATAATTCACCTTCTTTTCTCACATCGTTTACCGACGCAGGCAGGCACAACAACTGCGCCGGAAACACCTTCGTTTCCACGTCCTCGAGCAGATAGTGTAATAAGAAATTGGTAATATCAGAGTTATCGAGCCCATCGACTGAACGAGATCGACAGTGTTTGAGTGCCGTCGTAGATGGCCCAAAGCGGAGGACCTACAAATGTAATTTAGATGCTTTCCGTCGACGAGACCCGCGTCTCCGTGCTGTACAGCGTCCCACGACCCACCTTGTCGACCATCTCGTCTGCAGGCGCGTCCAGCAGTGCTCGCTCGCAGAGCTTACGCCGGTGGAAGGGGTGGACCTCCCCGATCGGACGCATTGATTGAGGACATTACAGATTTAGAGAGCCCTCTCGCCCACCCTCCTCGAAGTTTCGAGGGCTTTTTTTTCGTTACGACGGCCAATTTAAGTTTCTGTTGACTGGGGAAGGGGTATGTCCAGGACAAGTTCAGAGCCGGAATGGGGAATAGATATATTGTCGTGCGTCGTAGAGTGAAAGATAAAGGACTGCTCCTATCCAGGGAGTACAGTCCCCGCGTCCGACCGGGAGCAGGGTTGTGAATGGTGCTCCTGGATGCACTTTGCAATGTTCTATCGCACGTGCCTTGTGTACTCGGCTAGAGAAAATGAATTGGTGCCGTTCATAATCACGTTACTGTCGACATTGAATATTGTTCCACCACGAACCTCGCCAGAGCAAATGGCTTCGCCTCCAGTGGTTTAAGGCCTATTCAACAAAGCCTCGAAGATCGACAAATAATGGGATTAGTCAAGGTCAATCAGACCACAAAAGTTCGTTTCGAACCACTGATCAACGACGGGAAAACGCAGTCAGCTTGTTTGAGGCCTGCTACTCGAGGGGGTACATACCTGAACGCGTTTCTCCGATCGGCGACCTTGCATAAGCGCCTCGCGATTAATTGCAGATTCCCTGCCGTTGCGGATATTTATTTATTTCAGACGTCTTTCTCAATACCGTGAAAAATGAGAAGCACTCACACATTCGATAACGCAAATGCCATATCGACCCTCCGCCAGGACACCAAGTCTCCAAACTAGGGCCACCGTCGATCGATCTACTTCTGCGCCTACCATCGTCCTCACTATCTCCACATTGTCCACCGTCTGCCACGTGCTTCGTGCGATGCTTGACGTATATTTACCAACACCCTAGACCTCTCGCCACCACGTCGTCGAGGATTACCCCATGTATGGTATCCAGATAAACAAAAGAGGGCAAGGGCTCTTGGCGTGCGAGGTTTGTGGGCCGATGCCGGGAGCATGTCTGAGACCGAGACCGCTGCAATGCTACATTGTTCACGGATCGTGTTGACGACAGGGTGCAAGAATTGGGTGACGTACACAAAAGGCAGGCATGCGCGCAGAGTTATTGTGAGCGAGATGCAATGATATGTATAGCGACGTCGCGGAGATGAGTCAGACAGCCCCCGTTCGGTCATGAAGCGGAATCCTTGATTCCGGGGTTAGCTAGGGACGGAAGACTACTATCTTGAATCCACGGGAAACTGCGAGCATAAATCGACGCGGAGTTCCCGGAAGTTTTAAAAACCCGATAGAGGATAGCTGTTAGACACCATCCGTGGGTAGAAACCATATGTCTGGGTCCAGGACGAATACGTGAGTGCTCTCGGCCCCTACACGGGCCCGGTTTGGGGGAAGTGTACATTGTATCTCGGCCCTTGCCAGCCTCTTGGCGAGCCGGACTCAGAAGCAAAATCCTCTGCGCGCCGCTGGATTAGTCAGACGGTAATTCGCAATCGACAAAGAGCCCATCGCCTGGCGTTCCGCAAGGTGATGCTGACACTCGTTCAACAACGAACGACACAGGGCAGGAAGGGCAGGACCCACTGGCACAGCACAACGTATTTGAATTCGTTACGTTGCGTAATATCTGCAACAGGCGGCCGAGATGAGTTGGCACTAAAGCACCTACAGAGTAACAGCAAAATGATTGAAATGGATCTGAAAAAATCTGTCAACAATCACTAGATAAGCTGTCTGCGACGTACGATTCACATCTCGCGGACAATTGGCTAGTGCGGAGAATGGACAAAGAACCATACATCCGGGTTAACCCTAATACAAGATCCTAAGTCCGACCGAGGATACAGTGCGGCGACCGAGGGTGAGAGCGCTACACATGGCTTTGAAAAAAAAAAGTTATCTCTCGTCGTATTCTAATATAAGATCAATCGATCTTTTTAAAGGCATTCGAATGGGTTTAGCATGCAGACGCCATCGGACGTACTACCACAGCATGGATTTAGGGTTCAAAGAAGCTTCGAAACAGGATGTTCGCCGCCGAATGTGACCGCGAGCACAGGCCTGTCCAAACAGCATCAGAAATGATGGCGCGAGAAGTGACGCCCGACCATGTGGGCACCAGGGCCGCCTACTAACCGGTTCAAGCTCAGCTTGGTCACCAAATGGACGTGGAGGGTCATATATTGGGAGAATCGGAATAAAAGCATCCCGTTTAGCTCAGTTGGTAGAGCGCGTCACTAGTAATGACGAGGTCAGTCGTTCAAGTCGGCTAATGGGAATTTTTTTTCAGTCCTTATTTTGAATCCCCCAGATGGGTAAGAATGTATGACAATTGTGTCAAGATTCACTGACTGCTTCCACCTAGTTTCGCCAGCTTTTTGGATTTATGGGGTGGTTTCTACTGCAAAGCCCCAGATTTCTTTTTGATAATCACGGACCGAAGGTAAAGTGGGTTACTAAAAAATTAGGACCTTTTGATGGGACACGTACCCTGGTTTCCAGCATACGAAACTGTGGGTGCTCGTGTACGAGACGGTGCGTTTTCAGTTATTACGTTCCTCAAAATGTTATCTGCTTTACTCGTCGCCACCGTACACGCTGCTTTCTTCACAAAGGAAAAAGAGGGGTAAATAAATTTCGTTGCTCTTGGAAGTTGGGCGAGGCATGAATAACAACAGAGAACGTGCTCCCGATTGATGCGCCCATGGCTACCGTTTCACCGGTCTGTGCAAGGCCGTGCCTAAGCACACGGTGCGCACCACCGCCCGCCGCACATCTGGACACACAAGGACGACGAGGTATGGATAAATTGATGCGCGTGCTCTTCTCTCGTCGCGCACGTCCTGTGTGTACCGGTTCGACTTGCAGTAAGGTGTGTTTCGCGCTCGTCAAATGAAATAGGATATTTCTGCCCCATTTCGGTGTTCGCCTGGTCGTTTGGGCGGACGACGGGCGCACGCGACGCGTGCAGTCGTCTATATTTGAATCTATGTCCACTTAACCTTGTTGTCAGGTTCGAAAAAGGGACAGTTAACTATCGTTTGTTATGCGGCAAGCAAGCAACCGAGGGACAGACGAGACGGTCAGTACCAATCCGGCCGTTTGAAATTATCCGACTTGAAGGTATGTCATCTATTGGGTGTTTCGTTGATGTCACCCTCCATTTATCGATTGTTGTTTGCTGATATTAAATTTGTGGCCAATCATCGGCCCTTTTTTTCCGGGGGAAAGGGCTAGATGATGATCCTCTCAAGTATTGACATCGTCGAGGAACCGACGAAGGAAATATAAGTCCAGTCGGTTTATTTCCTAGCCCGTTTCTGACCAATTTCTAAAATAAATAAAAAAGAACGGTATTAAGAAACCGCCATCTCTCAAGGGAGAAAATGATACTTCGAGGGGAGAATTGTGTATGGAAAGAGATGCATCAGGCTCCGTTCCAACCCCCAAATTCTGCAGCCACATGTCCCCTGCATGACGTCAAACGTTCCAAGTTCCCGGGTGATCGATGTCAAGTCAGACACGGCTTTTGTCCTGTAATTGTACTTCTCCAGCTGCGCCCGCGGGACCAAGTGGATCGGCCATTTGGCTAATCGGATCAAACAGATTCGACCTGGTGACTATTCACATCTACTCGCCTCTTTTGTTGTTGGAACCGCGCCCGCAGTCTGCCGCAGCGGCACATCACGAGTGGTACAAGTATGTGCCGCCCAAAAATAAATAAATGAAATACTATTGCCCGCAGTGGAGCGATGGACCATTAAATCCCTTGGCCAAGTCAAAAAGACGTCCTTGTCGAGCGCGCACGAGGCAGACGTCATGCCTCGCTGCCAAGTTCCGTCAGTCCGGCGCGTCATATCACCACCCGAATACTGGTCCATCTGTCCCACGTGAACAACCAATATTCAATATTCAAGTTCCGTCGCGCAGCTGAGACATCAACATGAACATTTGCGGTCGGACCCAGCCTTATCGGTGCCGTCAGCCGTTCACGCGCCCCACACAATGCTCCATTCTAGGTCTGGTGCATGAAATGGAATTCCGAACACCCCCCGGGGACAAAGACGTCCGGATTCCTTCCTGTGAAGTGATTGATTGGACCCTATGATGGCACGAAGCGAGGGAAGTCCTTGCGAGGGCGTGCGCCCTTCATGTCTCACCGGCGATCTACTAGCAAGTTCGAGGGGCGTACCGTATATTCTACAACTCACCCAGGTTACTAATAAGTATGAAAAGACGCCCGCAGTCTCCAAGACTTACACAGCCATTTTCACATTATTCAGCTGCTGGAATCAGGGCTGACGAAACACAATAAGTAACACCGCACGGTGCAAACATACGAGCAACATCGTGGAGCGCTGAGTCTTGTGTCTAAATTTGTGTGACAGAGAGGGTGGCCAAGTGGGCGAAGCGAGGTGTTATCAACCACCTCTAAATCTCCAATTGGCAGTCTATCGGTCAACCGACCGGTCATGTGCCTGGATACAGCGCACTTTAGGTGCGCCTGTCCCTTCCTTAGTGTTTTACCGACGAGCCGGCCGACACGGCCGACACAGAAATGTGTGTTACTCATCGGATATGTCAGCCGGGGCGGTGTGGCAGAATCGATGGAGGGACCAGATTTCGTGTGTCGAACCGTAGCAGAGGAACTTCCGCCAAGTGAAAGCGTTCGATGCCCACTGGATGAGGTGACGTACGAGATCAAATAAAAAAGGTCCGCTTGACAAGCTTGAGCACCAATGCGGAAGGGAGCCGTCTTGGTATGGAGATGTACCGCCTCGCTATTACCTATAAAGAACGGTATCGGCGGGAACTTGCGGATGAAAAAAATGACATTAATGCGCAGTACTGCCCGAACGGCACAGAAACACGCACCCTACACAATAAATGTTCTGTGCACTGTTCAAACCGGCACGTATATCGCATGCCAATAGAGACACGTGGAAGCAGGCTTGCAATCTCCATGGCGTCAAAATGAACTCACAGAACGTAATTACTGGGTGGAGACAAAATGCCGTTATGAGTCGCTGGCACGAGGATACGAATGCCAGCCAAGACGAGCAAGGCTGTCGATTTGCTGACGAGTGGCTCTATTCTGCATCAGGATGGGTTGATGAAGTTTGAATCGGAGCCACTAGACAGGTAAAAATAGCGCACACCGCTGAGTGTGCATCATTTCATTTTTGTGCAAGCGTTGTTGTGTTACTTAGTCTGGCTTAATTCGATGCACATTAAATAAATGGCGTGGTGCGCAGGATTACATACATTGTTTTCGCCCAGACCCTGATCGCTCTAGCGAATGAGGATGAGGCACAGCATGGGAATTGGTCACGTAAAGGAACAATGGTGGCAGGAATGGCGCCGGGGACAGTGAGTCAGGGAGTGGCAAGCTGTGCAGGCACGCGCGGGCGGAGACGTTGTGCTACGTGGGGTCTGGAGACGCTGAGAGATCGGGTGGGGATAAGCAGTGCGGTTCGGTGGGCAGAATAAACCGGTTCGGTGGGCTGATCGAGATGGATAAGGAATTGAAAAAAGGGGCAGGAATGTTCCGAATTGAGCGAGTTGGGACAGAAGACGTCTGGCAGTTCCTGATGGTTCCCAAGGGGCCGTATTTGGACTGGAAGGCCGGGCACTGCTGGATGGGGTGGAGCTGGTCTGCGGGCCAAGTAGTGGTACATAAGCACAAGTGATCAAGTTCCGATATAGAGTTGTGCCATCAACGAGGTTGTTTGTCGATGCTTATCCACGTGCCGTAAGCCTACACAAGCATAAGAGCCTCTTCAAACACGACCCCCGCCGTCCGTTTTCTGTTTATTCCCCCCACCATGTTCCCCGCCTCCCCGACCCTCCACGCCCCCTCAATCCAGTACAAACGACAGCGTCGCACCGCTACTTCCGTCCTCGCGGGCGACTTCGATCTCCCTCCCCCGAGAGACGTCCTCACGAGCCTCCTCAACGGCGTCGGTCCATACAAGGAGGTGGAGAAGGACGAGAGCGTGCGTAGGTCGCGGAAGCGCGAGAGAAGGGAACGCGACAGGGAGAGGAAAAAGAGGGACCTCGCAATGCCCGCAGACAGGACGCCGACGCTCGAATCCACCACCAGGCCCACCCCCGTCCTTCCTGTGCCACCACCACCACCGCCCACACAGCCAGCGAGCACCCCCCTCCTCCAGACCTCTTCCTTTTGGCGTGCACGCCCCACAATACACATCGCCACCATGCAACGATCCGTCTCCGTCACACCCCCCCCTATGGCGTCCTCTCCACGATCCACACCCGGCCCGTCCGACTGGTCGACGACGTCCCGGACATCCTCGAAGCGCCCCCGAACCCCCGAAGACGACTCGCACGCAGCTGAACCATCCGTCGTCACACCACCACACCTGCACCAACGGAGAAAGAGGGTCGCCGTCAAAAAGGGCTGGAAGGGCTGGGTCGAGGGCTCTCCCCCACCGTCAGAGAAACTCATCAATCTCGATGCGGTGCCCGTGCTGCAAGAGAGACGAACTCGCAGCGGAAAGAGCTTTGACGCTATCGGCGTTGGCAAGGACAGCTGGGTGTGACCTGTAAGTAGCCACATCCTTGCGGTTGGATCCGTAGGAAATACTCGTTCCTTCAAAGGTAATCATAGACCTCCCGTGCAACATCAGCCGCTATCGCTCTCGCCACTGGTCATTGGCTCATGCCCGGCTGCAAAATTTGTTCATAGGACTCAACTCCTCCGCTCTCTCGCTGTCCCTCTATTGTACCAACATGCATCATCCTCGGATCGCCACTCCCATATCTTACCCATTTCGCTTGGCTTGGTTCTATGTTTCTTTTATTGGTGTCACTGTAGGTCGCACTCTTACTTATCAATTTCTGTTGCTACAAGTATTCCCGGCATCACAACGATATCTCGCTATACGTATAGAAGAATACACATGTTTTCTATTGGAATATGATGGCCATCTCGCCTTGGAGATCTAGACGCTGTGTAGCGATTACATATCAGGACCGTATTGGCCGGACTGAGTTTGTGATTTTGAATCCTGTACCAAGTGCATGTGCGGTGTAGCCGACGGGGGCAATTGCATTAAACTTAAACAAAGGTAAATACGTAGCGTCTTCTTTACTTCCTCCTTTGATTGTCAAAATACCCTGCCACTGTTCGCTTTACCGGTCCCACCCGAATTCTGGCGCAAAGTGAGGCACTGATCCTTCAATTTGAGACCATTGAACTGTCCGCACACTTTCATTTCTAGAATCAACTAATTTCCCGTGTGTTCCCTTCCCAGGATCTTTTTGGCGGCGCATCGTGCTATTTTGCCCTCCATCATGCTCTCCGTTGTTCCCTTCCCAACTTTGCCAACTCCGCCATCATGGTTCCCCGGTCACATGAACCGGTTCACGAAGCAGCTGCCTGCCCTCTTATCTCGTACAGACGTGGTACTCGAGCTCAGAGACGCCCGGCTGCCGCTCACCAGCATAAATCATAACCTCGAGAGTGAGTCAGAGGCCCCTTTTTGTTTGCCGTTGTTTCAAACGTTATATGGGTCAACTCCGAGGGACGGCCGTTTTTGGTCGTTCTCTCACGCCGCGACACCCCAACAGATGGTTGGCACAGGATGGCCGGCTGGGGGCATGATGATGATGTCGAAGCATTGGAACAGCAATTGTATTCAGAGAAGCTCCACCAGGCTGTCACGTTTTGAAATGAGTCACTATCATGACTAACCACTTTTTGGCAGGAGCGATAAGAAAATGGAGAGCGGAACGTGGTAGAGATGCTTCTGTGATAACGTCAGTGTCAGCTGCCCCTGCAGTCTCCGCGATACCAGGATACGGGGGGACGATATGCGAACGTATAGTCGTTCTAAATAAGCACGACTTGGTCTCCGAGTGGGGCGTGGAGGTTTGTTTCGTTTGTTTCCGCTAGCTTCCCTTCGAACCTAATTTTAGTAACGAGCCGTTCCGCAAAGCCATGGCGACTCGTTTCCCAGATCAGATAGTACACTTTGCATCGTGCAACAAACGCCGTGACATCAAAACGTTGAGCGAGCTGCTCGTAAGTATGTCGCCTTTCCATGTCCGCATTGTGTCAATATATTCAACGGTTGCAAACAATGAACACCCGTTTTGCGTGCAACAACACCATCGCACGTGTAGACATTGCCAAGACAAACCCACACGCAACCGAGATGAACGTGCTAGTTGTTGGTATGCCCAACGTTGGGAAATCCACGTTGCTCAACTCTCTTCGGAGTTTTGGAATCGCAGGGCGTACGTTGGACCCCTGCTTTTTTTCCTATTATGATATTCCATCTTAGACTGAGCGGAAAAATATTTTGTCTTTTCAGGGACAGCCAAGGCATTGCAAACATCCGCGCAGCCCGGCCATACGCGCACGTTATCGACGCGGCTGAAGATATCGGAGAACCCGCTAATCTACTCTTATGACTCTCCCGGGGTGATGCTTCCCTTTCTTGGAAAAGGGGAACAAGGTGCCGAAAGAGGCGTCAAACTTGCATTAATTGGTGAGTGACCCAAGAAGGAACCACGAAGAAATATTTCAAAACCGATCATGATTATTAAACGAAACATAACACAGCCGGTATCAAGGAAAGTTTGTATGACGTCGAAGCTCTCGTCGACTATTTGTTGTACAGATTGAATATTCTAGATCCAGTCTGTAAGCAGACCGTTTCCTCATACATTTTCGGTCGATCAACGCGTTCTTCACTCAGCTCCCGCGTACCTCAAAGTACTGCCGGAAGGCTCGGCGCCAACGACGGACCAGTTTGCCTTTCTCGAACTGCTGGCCGCGCGACTAGGTATGCGTGTTCGTGGCGGCGACATGAACACCGCGCGGGCCGCCAAATGGTTCGTGGAGTGGTGGCGAAAGGAAGGCAGCTTGATCTCGGCTTCAGCACCGCAGTCGATTGGCAGGCAAGGCGGTTCGGACGGCGATGCAGTACAGCATTCATCACCCCTATCTATCCGCCGCGGCTGGGGATTCGACTTTGAGTGGACCATCGGTGCAGCGTCAGAGGGCGGGAAGAACGTGGAGGAAAAGATGGGCAAGTGTATCGATGCGTATATGATGAATGCAGAGGCGCAGGAGCAGGGGGGCGGGGACGTGAGTCAGACACAGGAGAAGAAACGAGCTTGGGAGGAGAAGCTAGCCAAAAGGGCTGCAAAAGCCAAGGCCAAGGTGTCGCGCAGGAGTGGGTGATTGGTTACGAGATGTGTGGGAGCAGGCGGGGTTTGGACGTCGCCTGGGTATGTGTTAGCCCCTGGATTTCTTTTTCCTCTCGCCGTGGATATTTTGCACTGCGATCTGCTGCTGTTGGATTTGACGAACCCCCTTGGTTGGCAGGGCTTGACTGATGTCGTCAGGGGGCCTGTCGATGCTATGCGTGCCAAGTGAACTTTGATGTGCCTGGGTTTTCTTTTATTTTTTCCGCTGTAAAATTCCCCTATTTCTAACTCAATTCTTCTGGATAGCGGAGGTTGCAAAGCCTACATCTTCAATCTAGTAATTAGTGCAATGGCTCAGACGCGCTATGAACAAACGACTATTTGGTTTATCCGCTCCACGTTAAATCGTGCCTCTTAACTTTCTTATCCTCGTCGAAAGTGAGTCTCGGGTCAGTAAATGCATTCGCGATGCCATCAGTTTGGATCCCAAGACTGCTGGCCTAATTGGGTTACGGGACATCTGGCACCGGGACAAGACCCGTAGGTACTTGCCGGTTGACAAATGCCTTGTCTACCTGACCGACCGGTACTTTCAAGAAAATACTTGGGCTCAGAGACCGGCGTTCGAAGCGTGGCCCGGAGCAGTTGATCACCGGAGATCCGAGTCACGCTTAGCGGTCGCATCAAGGCTTCCAATCCCTGCAGCCTCACTCTGGCCCAGATCCGAGACTGGCGCCCCGAACAGTGCACAAACAAAAACGGGGGAATGACGGCACCGGACACATTAGTGTCATGAAAAACAACAAATGAGCTACCATAGTCGGGGGGGCGCAGGGCGCAAAAGGGTGGTTGATGCCCTGAGGAAAAAAAGAAAGAAGAACAAGACCGAAGCGGTTAGGACGCCGAACGGGTGGAGCGAAAGAATTCAATCGATCGTTGATCCGAGTAGCGCGGGAATGGAAACGACGTCGAGCGCCCTAACCAAGATGGGCGTGTGCGGCCCGTACGGGCGTCCGTCGAGCAAATGAGCGTGGACTGGGAACGTGGCCGCTCTCGTGTGTTTGGCGTGGGTTGGCCCATCTGCCACGAGGAGGTGCCAAGCAAGACCTTGCCCACGTAGAGAAATGTCCAAGTCGATGATTGACCAACTTGTACCGAGGCCCCCTTGAAGATTGCACAGCCTCGTGGAGAAGGTGGCTTGCTCTGGACTACTGTTTACTTGGTACTAACGAGCGGAGTGCGTGTCGTCGATCCATGCCCTCTTGGTGTTGTCGCTCGGGCCGCTCCGCACTGATCGGCTTTCGAACTTAAACCACACAGCGTTGCAAGTGTGTAACTCGATGGCGTCCCGATACTGATTGATTGAATCGGTTCCATCGGGTCTTCGGAGCACAGGCGCCGGATCCGAAGTCGCATCGTACCTTGCTTACCGACGAGTTGATTCATTGAACAGACGGTGACCGGGTCGCAATGTCATACTCCCGGTCGGCTCGATCTCTCGAGTTTTTTGAGCATTCGTTCAGGGAGGTTTAATTTTTCATTAATATGATACCACACTCACCGCCGTCGGCGGTGGCGGTTGAGACGTCCGGTAAACAAGGTTGCTGCCGTACTACGCGATCGTAATTCGGACCGTGTCCATACGGCGTCCTATGACGTACATAACCTATGTATATGTCTGAATGTCGCTCGAGTAGGACTGCTTGGGGCAAGAGGCTGACACTGCCCACGCACGCGGAGAAGACCGGGTTTTATTATTATTTCTGTCCGTTTCGGAAATAGATCTGGTTTTTCTGATCAGGCGTTTCTTTTTCTCCGGTGGAATGATTGGTCGCATGCTCGTGACGCAGACATGCGATGAAAGAGGACGTGAAATTTGAAGGAAACATCCGACACGGCGACATTGAAGGACCTCGACTGATGTTCCTTATATACAAAAAAGGCGGAAAACCGATCATGACCCAGGGCTTTGCTGGGAATCGAACATAGGTCACTTGCATTACCTCGAATTCCATGGTAAGCTGCCCAAAGTAAGTATTGTAACTCTAGACTACAAGGCCATCGTCACGTGGTTTGATAAAGAGGATCAAGAGGGGTCGAGCAGGACCGGGCTCGTAAGTCCTGATCGTCAGTGCATGCCACGTAATTTTGGCATGTAAGGACCCACAACAGCATGCATAATAATAAACTAGTCGGTAGAGCGTAGTACCCTCTATTCTACAATATAAAATGGCTCGCTGTCTAATTTTCACCTAGGCTGATCCTCATGTACTTTCAGCCCTCATTAGACGACCAAAAATTCCTCGTCACGATCCGGAGCCCTGGGCTATGCAAAGGCGACCTTCCGGCCGATTATTTACTCTGAAAATAAATAAACGAAAAGTCATCACACATGGCGTGTCCAGAGGTTCTGCGAGCTAGAGATTGACTCGGAAGGGCAATGAACAGCTTCGGTCTCAAGCGACCCCGATCCCAATCACGAGTAAACTGTGACATCCCGTTCCTTCTTTTCTCCTTGATCTTTGAGAAACACGTCTCCGACTCTGGTACATGCAAGCAATGTTTCGGTCTCCGTCACAATATGTAATTTACGTAAAGGATGGCTTCTGGGCCCGACTCACTGCGGGTAGAAAGAACGGAGTTCGACCATCACGGGTGGTGAGATGAAGTCGATGGGTTTGAAAGAACAATTCAATTCGGTGCATGTTTGAAGCCGAAACCCTTGTAGATCAACAAGAGTGAGCAAGCGTTTCACGTACG
Organism: Austroboletus novae-zelandiae; assembly: GCA_038090275.1. Taxonomy (NCBI): domain Eukaryota; kingdom Fungi; phylum Basidiomycota; class Agaricomycetes; order Boletales; family Boletaceae; genus Austroboletus; species Austroboletus novae-zelandiae. Next base: position 48,500 of record JBBPML010000090.1, on the reverse strand, counting down.
ACACTTGGGATGAAACGCGATTCTGCTGCATCCATATTCACGTGGAATTTTTAGTTTAACTGATGCAAAGGCAAGAACCAAGGTCGAGAATAGATATAATTCCCGTTTCATCTCCCGACGTTGCGAATACTCGCGGTCCTAGAACGAGAGACTGATGCTTCTGGCATCACAGTTGAACGCAAGCAGGTCCAGTTACCATCCAATTCGCGTATCAACAGCAACCCCAACTGTGTCTTGGAGTCGGCCAACCAACAACAGCGATTGCCATGGTACATGATATCCATCTTTTGATTATTGCTCCAGTAGTTTATGCATGCAGCAGGATCCACTCTTGCAGACCAGTTGCTCATCAGGGACAATCAATCTGATCGATTGGCGTACGCAGGAAAACGTCCATACAGTCGCAAGTAAAACGATGAGGTATTTGCCTATAGCTCGACATGAACTGGATGGTGAACGGGGGTGCTGTCCGGATGAACGACGGCGACCGACTCGGAAGAGACCAGCGACGATAGCACAGATTCGCCCGCCTGCAAGGTTTCTTGCGCATGTGCTGACATGGTCGCAGTGGCTGCCAAAACGGAAACGAGAGTTGATGGAACGGTCGCCGCCGTGATCACGATGCTGGCGCTCGCTAGTAAGGTCCCCGTGCTTCCGTCCACCACCACTTGCTTCAATACATCTCCCGTGACACGTCCGCGAGAACCACCGACAACAGGTATAAATCGCGTCCACCAGAACGCGATCTTCAACCCTCTATCTAGTATTCGCTGCTTCAGGACGATCAACACCACGAGCACAAAAAAAACGAGAGCCGATATGATGAGCACGCGGTCCAGCCAGTCTGTCTGCTCGAGCGCGGTGACCAGTTGTTTCGAGGTGCTAATGACAAAATCGAGCGTGTCATGTGCCTGCGATGCTGACTGAAGATTGGTCGTAGAGGTTTCTATTGGAGGTCGTGTCAGCCGAAGACAAAGGGAGAGAAACACACGAACCGAGGAGTTGGGTAGATAAAACACTCTGTTCGAGCTCCTTCTGCATGAGGCCAATCGTCCGTTGGAGTGTCATGGTGACCTTGTCGTTCGCCTTCATGAGCGTATCCTCCCTAATAAGTAAAACATGGTTCTCGTCAGATGCCCTACCACAAGACATGGATGACACGGACGTGACTTTCTCGTTAGAGACCGACGCTTGTTCCCGAACAGAAGGGGAACGGAGAAGCTCTTCACGTCGTGATCGACTCTGCGCATCTATTTCGCGCTTCGAGGCGAGTACTGCCGCTCTGGATTCTTTGCGTAGCCTGAATGGATAAATTTGGGAACGATAAAAAGGGAACAAGCACGTACCTATCAAGTACCTCTAGATGTCCGTCCACCTTGACTCTGAGCGCCGCACGTGCCCTCTCGCTCCGTTGGTCGTCCACGAGGACATCCAATTCCTATAATACATTCACAAAACAGTCTTTTAGTCTTCAAAACAGGCGTCTACCTCTACTTGTTTGGCAAGTTGCTCAATGTCCTCTCTGACTTCAGCAGCCCACGTTTGCTGCGTGACAAGTGGCCCCGTACATGCTCGAAGTCGCGGGATTTGGAACGTTGAGAGGTCGGTTTGAAGGCGTTCTACGGCTTCAAGAAGAGCCTGTGCATCGGCGTCGAAAGTAATGGGGATAGGAGCCATGCTTGACCTCGAGGTCGGCGTCGTGGAACAAGTCGTTAGCTCAGAACACGTGGAAATTACCTAATCCAGCCCTATCTATCTTTGGTCAATACTGAACAAGACACGCTAGCGGACACAAACGACGTGCAAGCATTCATGACTGCGTGAAAACTGACGTGACATTCTGTAGACGTGGCGGATTTTGTACACGCTGACTCCTCCTGAATCAATTTGTCAGGTTCGGTTCGGTCGTGCCCGGTGACAGAAAAGTTCCGCTCCATCAACTTCCAACTCGGCGAAAATAACCAAAAGATTCCCTGTACCGGCGCAAATTTTGTATCGTCCACATGATCAAAACAGCTGAGAAACATCTCATGAAATTAATCATCCAAGTGACATGTCTTGACCAAGTAAATGTTCTTCCTCGGTACCCAGTTAACATCAAATTAGGGGCCCCATCATTTGTAACATGATAAAACGTCCGCAATGGCGTTCTTGTCTTGTCCCGCCGGGTTTTGTATCGCGGCAACCGGGTTTGTTTCACATGCAGAGCGCCGTGATAACCTGTTTCTGTTCTTGCGCTGATTATGAGGTGTCATTTAATGTTCACGTTGCGCAGTGCCCATGCTATCCGATTTTCATACCTACCCAGCGATGCAGACCATAGTTCTTTCGGGTGTGGCCCTTGCCTGCGTTGTGGCGTTTGACATTGCTCGCCGGTGTTTTCAGACTACGAATCGCTCCTCATATCCGTTACCACCTGGTCCACCGGGCTTGCCGTTCGTCGGGAACTTCGTGGGAGTCGACTCGGAAGCCCCATGGCGAACCTATGCAGAATGGGCGAAAAAATATGGTGATCGTGATCCTGTGCCACTCCTTTATCTTTCTCAAGTTAATTCCAGGTGACCTCATTTATACCCGAGTTCTGGGCAAAGATATCATCATCATCAATTCGGAAGCGGTTGCAAAGGACTTGCTAGAGAGTCGCTCGAAGAACTACTCCGATCGTCCCTTCATGATAACCAAAGATCTGCAAGTCTTCATTGTTTCAGATCGTTCGACTCGGCTGACGCGCTTATCGTTGATAGGTGTGGAAGGGGCTTCAGTTCTATCTTTTTGGAATATGGGGATAGATGGCGTATGCACAGGCGATTTTTTCATCAGACATTCCGGAGCGAGTCTGTTCATAGGTTTAGGCCATTGCAAGAACGCAAGGTCCGTCAGCTCTTGCGAAGGCTCCTGGATAGTCCAGAGCAATACGCCGACCACATATTCGAGTACGTCTTTTCCGGCGAATGTTGAAGAGATGTTGACGGCACTTCGTAGGTACACAGCGTCAATCGTTCTGAATAGCGTGTACGACTATGACCCTAAGTCGCAAAAAGAGGATCTATTTGAAATTATCTCTAATACGCTCAAAATAACCCATCATGCTCTGCGCCCCGATATTTCTCTCGTTATCGGCGCATTTCCCGCAAGTGAGTGAAACTATACCTTCTCCGTGTTATGTAGAGTATCGAGTGCATCTTAGTTTTGCATCTTCCATCTTGGCTACCTGGCATGTCGTTCAAACGAGACATGGCGCTTGCCAAGGCGTATTCCAAGCAATATATTGAAATGCCGTTCGAGTATTCTTTACAGAGACTGGTAAGTGATCTTTAGAAATTCACGACAAGAGTTCATCGTCGCGCAAGTCCGCAGGCAGCTCTGAACCGACCATGGTATTTGATGCGCTTCGAAAAGTTGAAGATGGCGATTTCACCATTGCGAGTGCGGGGATGTTGAAAGACCTCTCAGAGGCAGCTGGAACGGCATTCATGGGTAAGTATCACGGACCTCTGATCTGTACTTGTCTCATTTAGATTTTTTTAGCTGCATCTGATACAGTAAGTATTCTATTCATGATCTTTTCACATTGGTTACGACGCGGAGAACAGTCAAACTCTATCATCTTATCGTTTTTGCTCTTGATGGTGGTGAACCCTGAAGTACAAAAGAAGGCCCAGGCTCAAATGGACGCTGTGGTGGGTGGGAACAGAGTCCCAACGATAGAAGACCGACCGCTGTTACCTTACGTCGATGCTATAATCCGAGAGACGTTGAGGTACCACCCCATCGTCCCTTTGGGTACGTGACGCCTGCGTGATTTGGTTCATTAATCAATTCGTTTATTGGCAAGCTATACCGCACGCTGTCGTAGAAGACGACATATACGATGGATATCTCATCCCCAAGGGTAGGCATCCATGCAGCGACGTGTTTGTATACTGATGCGATCCCACAGGAGCCATAATCATAACTAACCTTTGGTCAGTCCTCGTCGGTTTCTTTTTACCGATTCGATCGATTCTAAACGACGCCCCTGGTAGGTCGATGGGCCACAACGAACTCAAGTACCCAAACCCGCACGATTTCATCCCCGAGCGCTTCCTCGAAGAAGACGGCTCGCTCAACTCGGACGATGTCGAGCATATCGCATTCGGGTTCGGCCGGCGCATCTGCGTCGGGAGGTATTTCGCGGACACGTCCGTGTGGTCCGTGATTGCCAAGATCCTGGCTACGTTTTCGATCGGCAAGGCCAAGGACGAGCACGGTGTGGAGATTCCTGTGCAAGTCAAGTATACGAGCGGCGTGACGACGTAAGTCTCGAGCTGGGGCGATCTGCCAGTTCGTGAATGTTGACTGTGGCATGTGATAGACCCCCGTACCCGTTTCGGTGCAGCATCCAACCTAGGATATCGGGCATGGACGCGGAGAAGTTGGAGCGACTGATGGAAACGACAGCGGATTAGGTTATTTGAGGGCGCTGTGCCTTTCTTGTGTATGTGCAGCGTTGTATAAGTTGATGTGACGTGGCAAGACCTTTTTTGCACTCGTCGGTGGCAGAGACGATGGGTGTTCCAAACGACCGCCGACAATTTTCGATCGAATGCAGTCGTGTGCAGATCTTGGGTTATGCATCTCGGAGCCCGCCCGTCCAAAGTTTCGATTTGGGGTGTCTAGATCGTATGGACACTTCTTTACTATGCCATCCGAGTCACATCAAGAGGCATGCGTCATCTTCCTTCTTTCCGAGTCGGTTCATCTGAAACGTGGTTACAGTGGTGAGAATCAAGGGTGGTGCCGAACGCGCAGAGAGTCGCCTTTTATGCAAGTACGCCACGTCTCGGGCCCGATAGGCTCCAGCTCAGTTCGATGCAGTCCGCCGTCCATTTCATTTCGTTAGGCAGTAACATGAGTGATTCGATCCTGACGTGATTTCAAGTACAGGTCGTACTTGTGAGCAAAAAAAAATACTCGGCTCGAAAAATTTGACCATTTGGGACACATAATCCATTCTGTTTACCATTAGGTACATAGCCACTTGGGCTGTGAGCCCCTTGCCATGCAGTCGGAGGGGTGGGCGATTCATTTTAATAGAAAAAAAAATCACTGTGGCACTGTGATCACCAGACTAATAGAATTTACAGTTCTATTCACTGCTAGGCACATAGCCATTTGAACTTCATAATGTGTATTAATGTCAAGAGAAGTGACTAACTGAATCCAGTATCTTCATACTATGACTTGTTGAATTTACAGGAACGAAAGGACGAGGACTTGAGCAATGGAATGGTCAGAGAGGGAAAAAAAATTATTGAATAACTGAGTGAGCAACACTTCAATGAATCAAGTATATCATCATGCCTAACAGGAACAGAACTTTAAATTCGTGTGGTTTGAATCACATCCCACAGGAATGCTTTACACGAATGCTTTGATCCATGTTATCATACTTACTGCCTGATCCTTTTTTCCACTTTCTCCGCCATATTTCCCAGCGCGCCTAGTCAGAGAACCTGCCAGTAGCAGCGGGGCCGATGGTAATTCGACCTTGATCTAACAATTCTTTTTGAGTCGAACTTACTGTAAGAGTGTAACACCATCACCGGACGTCCTCGGACTCTTCACCAGCCGTGGCTCGCAGTGGGCACCAGACATGACATGTCGGACAAGTAGTCGACAGGTGCAGACTGCCGTCATTTATATTGCAACATCGACCCTTTTGCCCCTGCGTCACCGCCACACAACTAATTACACCGGTAACATCTTGGGCCTGGGCCTGAACCTGCCGACTCATCAACATAGTCCAGACGTGCGCGTCAACGGCATCACGCGCCATCACACACATCAGAAAGAGGCAACGAACACGAATCGATTGTCAGTCACATCGTCCAAGATACCAAGTTAAACGACGACGACAACACTCGATCCACGATCTTCGTGCCCCTCACCACACACACACTACACAAACCACACCAACACCACACCAGTCGCCCGAACCAGACATGATCCGTCAACGTCAACCTCACGCCTAACCGTCTCGGTCCACAACACAGCACACAAGGAGAGAAAAATGGGGAGGGAGGGGGAGGGGTTTTAAAAAAAGATACGGCACGTCGAGACAAGGAACGCAAAAGAACGACCAAGCTATAATATATAAGAAAAAAAAGCGAGTTGAGAACACATACACAGGATGGGCAGAGAAAGAAAGAAAAAAGGATGCAATGGCCAAAAGCGGTAGCGTCTTGTCTCGACGATGGAGGATGGAGACAAGAGAAAATGAAATGGGACATGGGCCCCCCTCCCAAACGAATGCGGGTGAGATAGTGACCAAAAACGGCGCAACGACGTGGTTCAGTTATCGGCAGACTGCGATCGAACGACCCCCCCTCCCTACACCACCACCAACCGACGATAGAGGACATCAAACGACGCTTCATCGACCTGCGGGTGTTCCCCGGTATCCGGCCTGATTGGTGTATCCACCACGCGAGGCACCTTGTGATTGTGCGGGACCATTGTTCTGCCTCCCGTTTTGAACCGGCTGAGTGGTTGCATGTGATCTTGCCTGTTGTGCTGGAGGCTGCGGCTGAGGTTGAGGAAGCGGCTTTTGTGGAGCAGGCGTGGGCTCTTCGGGAGCGGTGGGTGCAACATACAGCCCCTTATCGATGACTTGGGGAATAGGCTGTATTTCGGTCCCAAGTTCTTGCTCGATGCGGTATAGGTTGAATCGGTCCTCGTACGTGACGAGGTTGATAGCGAGACCCAAGTGTCCGAAACGACCCGATCGTCCAATCCGGTGAAGGTACGTTTCCGAGTTTTTGGGAAAGTCGAAATTGATGACGACGTTAACGGCTTGGATATCAATGCCTCGCGTGAGGAGGTCCGAACACACGAGGTTCCTACATACGCCGTTGCGGAAATCGTGGAATACGCGATTACGATGCGATTGGAGCATTTTCGCGTGGGAATAAAAACACGAGTAGCCAAGCTCGGTGACCTTCTTCGCCAACAGCTCGACACGATTAGTGGAGTTACAAAAGATGATCGATTGGTTAATTTGAAGCTGCGAGGGGCGATGAGTGAGGGTGTCGAATAGAGTCCGAGGAGGCACACCTTGGAGAATAACGTATTTAGGCAATGAACTTTCTGGCGCTCTTCGACGTAGGCGTAATACTGCGTGACACCACGCAGGGTGAGTTCCTCCATGAGGTTTATTTCGTATGGAGAATTCATGTGTTTATCCTGAGAGGGATGAGGGGGCGGTGGGATTAAAAACACGAGAGAAGCGCACCTTGAAATCCTTTACAATAAGGGGAAAGGTTGCACTGAAAAGCATGACCTGGCGGTCGGAAGGGAGAAAAGAGAGCAGTTGCTCCATGACAGGCGTGAATTCGGGGGAGAGAAGTTTATCGGCTTCGTCCATGACGAAAACAGGACACTCGCTGAGATCGGCGACGGTCTTGCCCGCCAAGTCGAGTATACGGCCAGGGGTGCCGACGAGGACATGGACTACCTCTGACAGACGCATGATGTCGTCTTTGAGGGTTGTGCCGCCGGTGGTGACCATGACTTGGATGCCCATGTGTTTTCCGAGGATTTTGCAGACTTGGGAAGTCTGGAGGGCAAGTTCACGGGTGGGGACGAGTAAGAGCGCCTGGATCTTGTTCCTGCTGACGTCAATTTGTTGGAGGGAGGGTATAACGAAGGCGGCGGTCTTTCCGGTACCGTTCTTGGCACGGGCGAGAACGTCACGTTTGGTGAGGGCGATGGGGATGGCTTCTTCTTGGATTGGAGAGGGTTTTTCGAAACCAGCCTCGAAAATGCCCATGAGAAGTTCGCGGCGGAGGAACATGTCTTCGAATTCGGTGCCCTTTGTGGCTGTTACGTCTTCTGTTTGGGGCCGTAGGTCTTTTGGTGGGGCACGGAGGCCATTCTTCCATGAAGGGTCGCTGAGGTTGGAAGGGCTGGCAAGAGCAGTGAGGGAGAGAAGAACGGGAGAAGAAAGCGTACGCACGTGCTGGATGATGATGGCCTAGTTGTTTGAGACATATCTGTAGATTGACAAAGTAACGTGTTTGGGGGGCGTCGGGAATGGCGTGGGGAGATCTCGAGGACGGGCGAGCAGTGTGGAATGGCTTGTGCTGAGTAGAGTCGCTACGAGTCGAAGTGTAGTGTCGGCGACGGGAAAGGCGTTTGGACGAGCGAGTTGGAAGAGCAGATCGAAGTCAGAGTTCAAAGAGAACGGCCAACTCTAACATCAAATTCAAAGCCCTCGTTTTTCCCACGGTCCAGCCCGTACTACGATGCCAACGAGCACGTCCAGAGATGACCTCAGTCCTCAGATGGTCCTGTCTGAACCATCCAACCCTTTGACGCAGCCCCCTCGAACCTCACCCCCACGCAACAGGCCACCTGGCGATTCCGAGTCCAAGGCAACGCCATCGGTCAGTCCTCTTCCTGCCACGAAAACACCACCAACGCTTCCTGCAGTGACGGGCGGATGCGGAAACATCGGACTGGTGCTTGCCCGTGCGCTCCTCGAACATGGCGCATCTGGCGTCTCCCTCTGGGACCTCCACCCCAGCACCGCCGATCCCGCGATACGGCAACTCGTTCTAGATTTTCCCTCCGCCAAGGTGGCCACCGAGGCGGTCGACGTGAGGGACGAACAGTGCGTGCAGGACGCCGTCGTCCACACCGCAGCAGAGCTCGGCAGCGTCGACATGCTCGTGTGCTGTGCTGGCGTGGTGGCGTGCACACACGCACTCGATCTCGCCCTTGACGAATGGAGGCGCACGCTCGACATCAACACCACCGGCAGCTGGATCTGCGCACGAGCCGTTGCCAAGTGCGTACGACGGCGTCGCCGACGCTCAATCACCGACCTTGCGTCCACAGACAGATGGTAAAACAAGAGACCGCGGGCTGCATCGTCTTCACGGCGTCCATCTCTGCCCACAGCATCAATTTTCCACAGCCGCAGTTGTCTTATAACGTATCCAAGGGGGCGCTGTTGCAACTCAAGAATTCGCTCGCCGCAGAGTGGGCCCGATATGGCATCCGCGTGAACAGCATCAGCCCCGGGTACATGGACACGATCTTGAATCATGGGGCTGGGCTCGAAGAAGCGCGACGCATATGGACGTCGAGGAATCCGATGGGGCGAATGGGTGATCCCGCAGAGTTGGCTGGTGCCGTGGTGTTGTTATGCAGTCGCGCGGGACGGTATATGAACGGCGCAGATATCATCGTCGACGGTGAGCCACGATGCTTCGCCGATCGGCATTTGTGCGCAGATGGCTGACGTTTACAGGTGGCGGGAGTGTTTTCTAGAACGCGAGACTAGACTGGAGAAGCGTAGGAGAAGCAGCGTGTGACTCGTATTTTTATCGGGCCCACATATGGGGGAAGAGAACGACGTACATCAGCGAGTTCATGCAGCCATTGCCGTTTTCATGTTAGAGTTTGCTGCACCTTATATCCATGCACCGCTGTGGCCTCTATAGAAGCGTCCGGGAAAGGCGAAGTTGGGAAACCTGATCATCATGACGACGGTGCAATACATTTTCGTCTAAATACCCAGTCTAACGTAGTCTGGAACTTGGCATTGCAATGGTTACCAGGTTCATGTGAGCGACGTCGGCGATGACATGCCCCTCGAACGTAGTATCTGCGTTGGTGCAAACACGGCAGGTACGTCGAACTGCGGAGGTGTTTCAGAGGAGGTCTAGAACGACTACTGCTGACATGTCAGGGGAGGGTATGTATTTTTGCATCGGCGGCAAAGATTCCCGGGCCAATTTCGCGGAGATAATGACATTGGTTACCAGGATCTCGTCCCTGCCCCCTGCGAAATGCGACAAGGGGCAAGCCGCAAGCGAAAGATGCTTTTAGACGCGCAAGTTTGACTAAAAACCAGGTCTGTCCTTTTCCTGACGTTCATTTGGTCGCTGACCCCCTCCAACAGTTTCTGCGGCACCGTTCGCCTCGTCGTAGGCGCCTCTGCCATTCTTTCGCTCGTTTTCACTCCACGCTCTTTTCACAGCCCGCTCTTTATTGCCTCGGGGTATATGGTTACCCCTTCGCTGTCGCCGAACTCCCCTGTACCCCAAATACGTGGGGTCCAAACGGGGTGTCGCCGCGTAGACGATCATACACAACAGTTGCACACGAAACCGAGGTTTCATCGCTCGAATCGATGGACCATTGTCCTCGTCCCGGTCGCCCTTATAATGCTTGCCGCATTCACGCGTTTTCTGGCCCATCCCGCTGTCTTTGACCTGTTCTCGACCGATCACGGCCATCCAGAGATGAGGTGGACAAAGCTGGCAGACTTGTCCCTTCACGAGCCACACAAGCCTGCTAACCGGCGTTTGGTCAAGCGGACGGCAGACAACACGACGAGCCCCGTCCCGACGGTCCCCGTGGACCCTTCTTTGCCGACGCCGTTTCCTCAGCCATTTGACACGACGCTCTCGCCCAACTTTTCGACCACATTGTGCTACGACTTCTTCCGAAACATGACAGGTGTGGCCGCGTTCCTTTCCTGTCGACCGTTTTCCTTGTTGATCGCCAACTCTCTGGCGTTTGAAAAGGTGACTTGTTTCTTTCTTTCTCGATCCGTCCATCGTAATCGTACTTTGAAACAGGCTCAAAATAATATCAGTCTGATGAACGCCGACATATGGGGTACCTGTAACACGGACACCTCTCAGGAGCAGTGCGACGCCAACATGTCCTGGTTCTCATCGGCGTTGCAGGAATCATGCCAGACGGATCTCGAAAATCAGGTGGCGACGGCTGTACAGACCCTTGACGGTAACGTGACAGTTTGTGCCTACTGGCTATGCATCGCTCATCGTTTTCGCAGCCTTGCGTGCGTACGAGCTGATGCGTAGTGCGGCTTGCCAAGTGAACTCGTCGACGAACGCATACTGCTTCGTCGAAGCCGTCGCGAGCGCCGACCCGTCGAGTTTTTATTTCTACCAGTTACCGCTCGGTCAACCGGTACCCAACGTGACCGACGGGGCGTGCAATGAGTGTACTGCGGGGTTGATGTCGTCGTATGCGGCAGCGCTGAACAGCAAAGGGACGACGCTGACGGGTCTTGCGCAGACGTACGATGCGGCTGCGGAGAAGCTCAATGGCGCATGTGGGTCGACGTATGCCAAGATAGTGCAGGCGTCTGGATCGAGTTCGGCTGCGCACGTGCCGACGATGATGTCCTTGATAGCTTTGGGGATTTTTATGGCGGCGTTGTGTTGATGGACGGTCTCTATTTTTTTTTCCATCCTCGGTGTGCTCGATACGCTTCTCTTGGGCCTGTTTGCTGTGCGTGCCACGATGTAACGCTGTCCTGTTGTCTGTAGCCGGGTTTAAATTATAGATTCACTTAGGAGGGCGGTGTCGGCGGAGATGATCGATGATCACTGTCAGAGCCCATCAGCCTGTGATATCTGTTGGCGGCGGTCACGGCGGTCGTGGCAGAGGCGTTTCCTAATATGGCAGGGGAGCTAACTGACAAAGACGGCCATTTCGCCCTCTTTACCATCGACGAGCAGGACCCGTCGATCCCTCGAATCCCTGCTCGCTATCCTTGTCGACATGCCCCGTCTCCGTGTTCTTGCTGGTCCAACTCCGGAGGATCTCGTACCCATCACCGACATCGTCAACACCGGGCGGGCCCACCCGATCGTATCCAAACATTTCCAAGGCCAGATTGCAATATACGTCAAAAACTTTGCAGATTCAAAAGGAAAACGCCTGGCGAGCGACTATTTCGAACGCGAGGACAGGAGGGGCATCACGTGGAGCATCCAAGTTCAAGGTATGCGCTCTACATGACCCTCGGCGGTCTCTGACATGATCCGTGCCACACAGGCCGGTTCTTGAAGCCCTGTTCTGGGGACGACGTCCTGTTTGGAAACGTCTTTGAGAAGCGGCTGAAGCTTCCCTGGGGCTCAGGTGCGGCGCTCAAGTTCATGCAGTGAGTGTATGTTCGATTGGGGTGGACCGACGGGCTCACGCAGGGACAGCTTTATTGATCCGACGCTCGAGCATGACCTCACGTGTTCCAAACCGTGGGCGCTCTCGCCCATGATCGCCACCATGCCCCACTTTGCGCACGAGCGGATCTGCGATCTCGACGGAACCCCGGCGTTTCCGCCCTCCGCATCTGTGTGCGACGACACGTCACAGCTGTGGATGTCCACGAGATCTAACCAGGCTCGATCGTGTGTGCCCACGCCCTTGTTTTCGCGCGCCTCGTGGTCCTCGAGTTCGGATACGTCCCGGAGTTCGGCCATGTCGTTGCGGTACAGCGTCGAGAACACGCTCAAGCGGTCGCTCGAGAAGGCTCATTCGAGGTGGAAGGGGACGCGGGAAGACATGCACTTTCGCACGGCGAACGAGCGGCGGGCGTTCTTTGCCAGCGAGCAGCATCGCCAGGAGGTCGTGTTGGGTCCGCAGGTGCGTGCTTGCGTTTGCTCGTCGTGAGGATTGTAATCGAGTTGGGTTGGGTCTAGGACCTCGTGACGACCGACTTTTGTTATGGATACCTCGAGTTCAGTCCGTCGTTGGCGCTGCGTCTTCCCGGCGGCATTTCGTTTGATCTGGTCCGGTATTGGGACAAGCATCCGGTCCGGTTCGTCTGTTGTGAGCGCAACAAGGGGTCGACGGGGGAGCCGTTTGGAAATATGTTTTGGTGCGTGTCGTTTGAGGAGGATGACGAAGAGGAGGAGGAGGAGGAAGCTTAAATAATGTAAAGTTACTTCTAAGCTATTGTAACTTAACGTTGTGTTACTCGGACTAGGGGCTATTATACCCGTTTTTGGCTCGTTACGTCGCAGTGTTCCCTCGAGCGACTCGGCTTGCCTTTTACCTCCTGTTGGACGACTTTGACACTTTTTTGTTATGATTCAGATATGCCGCGCAGAAGACGGCGAGTCTTTTCAAGTGCATCCTCTGCTCGTCGTCCAACTTGTCGCTGACCATTTCGTGCCAGGTCAGCGCTACGCTGCGGGACATTGAGAGGTACGGGCTCTGCGTTTGGTGGCGGATCCCGGTCTGACCCGTCTGGCCACAGAAGGGGCAGTCTCGAGTCGTTTCTGCACCAGGAGACCGGCGTCGACCAGGACGCCATACTCGCATACCTCTCGGACGGAACCCGCTTACGAACCGATAACGTGCGCGAGCTCGTGGGGGCCCAGGACCAGGTGCGTCCCCCATTGCCTGTGTGCGGGGCCACGCGCGGCAACTCGCTCATCCCGCCCGCAGACCATCTACGTATTCAACAAGCGCTACCTCGACCTCGACCTACCAGAGGTGCTTCGGGAGCTGCACGTCGAGCCGCCGGTGCAGCCACCCGTAGAGGGTGCGCCCATCACATATGCCAACGTACGACGTCCGGTCGCTCACCTACTCGTCGTTCACAGACGTCCTCTCCGCCACGCCGCCGTACAAGCCCGGACACCTCGCCAGCCAGTACCTCCGCAGCGCGCACGCCTACCTCGACTACGTCACACACGCGCTCTCCGCGCTCCGCCGGCAACACGAGGCGGCGCGCATCGCGTGCACCACGCTCGACTTGAACACGCTCGATATTTCGGACGTGTTCGAGGGCGTCGCAGGTACGGCTGCCAGGGACTTGGCGCGCCAGGCGTCGCTGCTTGCGTGCGTCGACGCCGATTTGGATATCGTCGACCGCGTGGAGGTCCACGTCGAGTTTCTGTCTCTGGCGATGCGCCGGGCGATCGAGGGTGGGGAGCGGTCACGGGTGTTGGGGGCGTATGTCTCACGGGACAAGATGAAGCTCGTCGCGGAGGGGTGTGCGCAGGTGCACGGTGAGTTTTAGTGTCTCTTTTTTTTTTGGTGGGTTGAGGTGTTGTACAGACGATTTGAAGGCGCAGTTTTCTGAGTCGGAAAAGGCGGTGGGGAGGTTGACGGCTGGAGCCGAGGTCGTGCGGTCGACGGTGGCGCATACAAGGTACGTGTGCGGACGGCGTGGTGGCTGCTGACGTGACGTCGTGCAGGACGATCGAGGAGGCGGAGACGGCGGGTAGGCTGTTCCACGACGCGCTGGACAAGGCGTCCGAGATCGCTGCTGCGCTGGAAAGTCCTGTGACGAATCACGAGGCGCTCATGCAAGGTGAACGTGACAGTGTATCGGTCAAGCGGGGGATACTCAATCATTTTTGGCAGAGCTCAAGCAGTTCGACAGTCTCCTCAGGCGCGAAGTAGACGTGGTCACGCGCGCCAAGGTGCGTGTGGCGAGAGCGCATGGACGAGGGCTGATGTGCTGCAGAACGATTATACGGAACAGTGCATCGGTGCGTTGCGCCGCATCAGCACGCTCAACGTCGATCTCGTTCAGCTACCCATCACGCTCTCACAAATGCAGACGAAATTTCGAGCAAAGACCAATTTCGCTCACATTCAACGACTACACAACATGATGCATTCTTATGGTGCTACCGTGATCGAGATCGTGCGCCGCAAGGAATTCGGTGAGCTACTGGGGATGTAAAAGTCTGCTCTGCAAAGCTGATCGTGGACGCAGCACGTTTCTTTTATCAACGGGCTCAATCTATCCTGGAAGTCATGGCAAAACTCTCGTGAGTCGCCCGTCGTCTCGGTGACATGCGCGGTGACGTGTTGGCAGTGCAAATGAGAGAAAACGGCGTCAGGTGTACCGTGGAGAAGTCCATGGACAACTGCCGTTCGACATGCGGGGCATGGACGACCCCGTCCCCACGATTGATTTTTCGCCTTCGGGCGGAAAAGACTCTACCTATTCGCTCGAGAGAGAGGACGTGGACGGTGTGTGTTCGAGAGTCGCTTTACGTTTCCTTTTCGTCGTGACGCTTTGGAACAGCGTTTTTGCGCATGGTGCACGACCTGGAGGAATATGCACGAACGAGTTCGGATGCGGCGATTTTGAGTTCGGTACAAGAGGCACGTTTTGCGCTCGAGAAGCTCGTGCAAAAGATGGACAATCTCGAGGCTGGGTTCGATCGGATAGCCGAACGTTCTCGTAAGTGTCGTTTTGCGTGGCTTTTCTTTTAGTTGGCTGACGTGTGAGCAGTCCTTTCTGCGTCTCGGTTGTCGGCGTCTCGGAGGAAGCGTACGGTTTTTTTGTTTTGTTTTTGTTTTGATCGTTCAGGCTTACGCTCGTTCTAGTTACAGAAGCGGACGAGTTAGCTTTTCAAGAACTCACGGAACAAATTCGTACGGTGGAAGAAGAAAAGACGCGTCTAGAGCATGCCATACAACAGGAACGTACCGCTTTTCAAGCCGAAAAACACCGAATGTTGCAAGATGTTCAAAATGCTGAGGCGGCTACGCGAACGGAGCGTGAACGGGCAGATGCACTCGAACGCGAGCTTCACCAAGCCAGGGCGCAGATCGAGAGCGAGGTCTCCGTACGGCGGATTCTCGAGCGGCGCAACGCGGAGCTGACACAAGACGTGGAGGGCCAGCGGCGTGAACGTGCTCGGGCACTGAGCGACGCGACGGAGCAGGCGCGCGTAGCGGACGTATTGCGGCAGGAGCTCGCGCAGGTGCATGCGCAAGCCGAGGAGGTCAAGGCGCTCGAGGCCAAGAATGCGACCAAGGTGAGCCAGCTGCTCGAGGAGCAAACGACGACGCTCCGGAACCTGGAGGAGGCGCGGTCACGCGGAGAGGACCTCGAGAGCCAGATACAGATGGCGCGTGCAGAGAACGACGAGGTGCACCGGATGCTGCGCGAGTCGGACGTGGAAAAGGACCGGTTGTTGCGGGCGCAGGCGAGCGAGCACGACCGGATGCTGCGCGACCATATCGCTGAGGCGGACGGAGACCGGGCGGTGTTGGAGCACCAGTTTTCGGAGTTGAGGGAGCAGCTCGAGGACGCGCATCGGCAGCTCAAGGAGGCGCAGGCGAACGTGGAGCTGACCAATGCGGACGCGGTCGGTCTGCGGGAGGAGCTGCAGCGCATCGAGCATGAGCTTCGGGAAGCTAGGCACGTCGAGCGCCTGTTGCTCGAGAACGTGGCGACGGGTCGGGTCTCGCAGTCGGACGTGGAGCAGAGCTTGGAGAACAACTTGCGGTTGTTGGTGCAGATGCTCGACGTGGCCATCTCGTTTCGGAACGCGCACGTCAAGGCACTGTCGATGGTGCGCGCGTACACGACGCATCCGAGCGTGAAACAGGGAGGGCAAGCCGGGGGGCTGGTCGACTCTGTATTTTTTCCCCCGCCCGCGACGTCGGCGTTGCGCCCGGACGTGGTCCCGATGGACGAGCCGTCGCCGATCGATCCCTCGGACATTGTCGGCGCGCTCGAGCTCTTGCGCGCGATTGACCACGACAACTTTTTGGACGCGGTCGCCAAGACGGGCACGATCATTCGCAAGTGGCAGAAACAGTGCAAGGAGTATCGGGAGCGCGCCAAGGGTAAAATTTCGTTTCGGAATTTCGCAAAGGGCGATTTGGCGCTCTTTTTACCTACCCGGAATTCGGTGTCGAAACCATGGGCGGCGTTTAACGGTGAGTTTTTTCATTTTTTTCCCTTGGTGTGATCTGGAGTTGATCATGGTGCTAGTGTCGTTTCCTCATTATTTCCTCTTGGCGACGGGGCATTTAGCAGAGCAGTTGAAGACGCGAGAATGGATCGTCGCTCGGATTACGTCTATAACGGAACGTATCGTCGATCAAAAGGTGTGCGAGGACGTTAATCATCTGTCCATGACTAATTTTATTTGCGCACAGGATCCGACGAGTAATCCGTACGGCTTGAGCGACGGCATCAAGTACTACATGCTCGAGGTCGAAGACTGGACGCAATCGAGCCACATCAACAAGAGAAGACCAAACGTGAGAAAGGTGTCTGCCGTATCGGACCCGGAGAGCGGGCGCAAGTCGGCGTTGTTGGCACCGGAGCGACCGCCGATTCCGCCTGGGCCACCACGGGCCGAGGTTGAAGAGTCGTTTAGCGTCACGCAACCACCGACGTCGCATCTGTTTCCTGCGCGCCCGCGGGCCAACTCGACGCCGCCTGCGGGACCCTCGTCGCTCTCGAGGTTGCTTGCTCAGGCATCTCCCGAGCCACCGGAGGAGTCGACACCGGTCGTTGCTCTGTCCAAGCCCGAGGCACAGGTACCGCCAGAACCTTTACCTCAGGTGCAACCACGACCACCGTCGTCTTCGTCCTTGTCGTCGCGCAAGGGGCCTCTGGGGGCGTCACCTCCTTTGGTAGGCCCGTCACATCCATCACATCCTCCACAGATACACATCAGCACGCCATTGCGTCCGGGTTCGCGTGCGTCCCGGCTCTCGACGGCGTCCAAGATATCCTCTGCACGGCCGCCGACGCTAGCGACGGTGACGAGTTCGGCGGCGACGGTCAAGGCGGTAGCGACGACGGCGCTGACGGACACGTTTGCGGCGATGCCGTTGTCCACTGGTGATGCTGGTCCGCCGTCGCCGACTGAGTCGTTATCGGAGGGGATGTCGCAATTGACGTTGATGAGCCGACGACGGACAGCGTCGCACCACGTTGCGCGGGCGTCGCCTTTGGGATCTGGGTCTGGGTTTAATCTCCCTGGAGGGCTGCCGCATACGCCGACGCGTGCTACGCAAGAATTTCCGTCGTCTCCACTGCCGACGGCGTCGAGTACGCTCGCGACGTTTGCGAGCAGCTGGGTGCCGTTTGGGAGGCGAAAAAAAGCAGATATCGCTGTGCCGCCGGCATCGGCGTCGTTTATGGAGACGGGTACGAGAGGAGGGACGTATTATGATGCCGTGTCTGGGAGTGCGCATGGAAAGAGCAAGAGTCGGAGTGGGGACGTGTCGGCGAGTGACTTGTTGAAACGGTTGTAGATGTGTCATTTTTCGGCGCTGTGCGTTTGACACTGTCTTTTTTTTATTTTTCTTGTTTCGTTCGTTCGTTCGTTCTGATTCATCATCGATGTGTTTGGATGCAAGTAGATGTTTTCATTGCTTTCGATTCGCATGCATGGGGTCGCACTTGCTCGAAATAGAGGCTGTGGGGTAGTATGACTGATGCCCCGGTGCGAGTCTATTGCCATGTGTACGCTGAGCTATTCTTGGGTGTGGCTGCGCGCGTGATCATCGGATGATGCTCACTCGAAACTCAACTCACTCACTGCCGTCTTGAAGGGAAGAAAATCAATTGGGTACAACGAACCTTTTTTCGCGACGGCCGACATTGCAAAGTGAAAGCGCTATCTGGATCGTGGTATGATGCATTTTTAAACGTCCTCAGCCTGGGCAATGACCGACGCAGCATTGCACGAGATCCCCAAGGTTCCCGGCGCTCGTGACCTGGTGTCGGAACTGCTCACTAGAAATAACCAATCCGATTTCCATAAACGGGAGATCCACGGATCAAAAGGTCGGCTACACCTCGAGTTCCTCGGACCGGGGGACTCAGTCGCACGCGATTTGCCATGTGTCTCGTTCCTAGTTCGGCAACGATATATGTAGCACTTGTCAAGTACAGTCTCAAGTGATCAAGTCCAATATGCCACCCCCGCGCCTCTGACGGCCCGGTGTGACACTCACCTCTGGGAAGTTTGGTCGAATCTCGAACCGTGGGAGCCGAATATCGCTACGGAACCAGAGCCTATAAAATATTTCGAACCTCCATGTGGAACTGCGGTTCGCGTTCGCATCCCCTTTCGTCCCCTCTCCTTTCTCGTGTTTTTTGCGTCAGACGATATGGGTGGTGGCCCTGCTGTAGGCGGGGTTCAAGAAACTTGTCTGGACCATCTGATCGACCCGAAACGAACGTGGTACAACAACAAGCGGTGCGATATTTCTGCTTCGCGTCTCCCTTTCGCTCACGCCCCTCGGTTGCAGCTTGATCCTCCTCAACGCGTGGATCGTCCTTTTGTGCGCCTGCACCCACCTGCACGCGTCATGTTGCTCTTTCTGACATATATGTTCCCAGGCTCATTACGTCGTCCACCAACGGTTATGATGGCAGTATGATGAACGGTCTGCAGTCTCTCAGACAATGGGAGTCTGCATTTAACCATCCGTCCAGTTCGATGCTCGGTCTGCTTAATGCCACCCAAGTGAGTAGTAGCCCTTTAGGTTTGTTTCTTCTTGTCGACTCCCGTGTGTAGAGTATCGGTTCTCTGTTAGCCTATCCCTTTGCCCCCTACCTGTCCGACGGCATCGGTCGCCGTCGAACGGTATGGCTTGGTGCGGTCATTATGTGCATTGCTGCCGCCATCCAAACTGCTGCGCAATCCATTGGCATGTTTATAGGTGCCCGCTGTTTGATCGGCTTTGGTCTCACTTTCGCAGGCAAGTGCCCTGAAAGACATACGATTTCCCGTTGACTCGAGCGACGCCCAACAGCTAATGCTGCCCCGATGCTAGTTACCGAGATCGCATACCCCTCATACCGCGCCCCGTTGACGTCCCTCTATAATTCCCTCTGGTATTTTGGCGCTATCATGTACGTATTCCCTTTACGTGATGAAGCCTAGGTGCTGTGCTAATTTAATCTCGGCGGCTTTCTTTTTTCAGCGCCGCATGGACGACTTTTGGCACCTTCAAAATAGATAGTTCATGGGCTTGGCGCATACCGTCTTTGTTACAGGCCCTTCCCTCGGTGTTTCAGGTCGTACTGGTTCTGTTTGCTCCCGAGTCGCCTCGTTGGCTGGTTAGTAAGGGCCGCGAAGACGAGGCGTTGAACGTTCTTGCTTATTATCACGCCGACGGCGACACGTAAGTTCAGGCCGAAGCGCGAATCCCTATTCTTTCGGTAACGTCTTCTAGATCAGATCCCCTTGTGCAGTATGAATTCCAAGAGATCAGAACCGCCATCGAGTTTGACCGCACAGTTGCCGCAAACGTGGGTTGGAAGTCGCTCATATCAAACCTCGGGAATCGCAAACGCATGCGTATCATCGTCGCCATCGCCTTCTTCTCGCAATGGTCTGGCAATGGCCTCGTCTCGTTCTACCTAAGCAAGGTCTTTGACCAGATCGGCATCGAGGGCACGAGCACCCAGCTCCTCATCAACGGTATCCTACAGATCTGGAACTTGGGCTGGGCCGTATCTGCCGCCTTGATGGTCAACCGGCTCGGTCGTCGCTTCCTATTCTTGACATCGGCTGGTTTGATGACGCTGTTTTACACGGCTCAAGCGATTTGCTTCTCCGAGTACGCTCAGCACGGCAAACCCGCGGCGGCACACGCCGTCATCGGGTTCATCTTTCTCTTTTACGCCGCCTACGATATTGCGTTTACGCCACTCATTGTTTCGTACACGGTCGAAATCTTGCCCTATAACCTCCGCGCCAAGGGGTTCAACGTCTTCAGCTTCGTGATCTCGGTTACGCTCATCTTTAATCAGTACGTCAACCCGATCGCATTGGAGGCACTTGGATGGAAGTATTATGTACGTTCTTTTTTTTTTGGCTTTTCGTTGCAAGCACGCCTCTGACCACGATATTGCAGCTCGTGTACGTTTGCTGGCTCGCGTGTGAGTTCGTCTTTCTCTGGTTCTTCATCGTGGAGACCAAGAACCGGACGTTGGAGGAGACGGCAGCCTTGTTCGATGGCGATGAGGCCATTGATCAGATCATGCATCACGCCGACGTGCGCGAGGTGTCTGAGTATTCGGCGCTCGAGAAGCAATCGAGTGCATGACGTTGTTGCTTCCACCTAATTCTTTTTATCGTTTTGCTTGATCTACAATCTTTTCGGACAACCTAGTCTTATTTAATCACGTTCAGTCTATCTCCATCTCGGACTCTGGGCGCGTGTGTTTTACGTATTAGTATTTCTCACCACTGACACGCATTCATGTACAATATTATATTCAAGAAAAACCAGATGCCAAGCACTACGTAAACGGAAATCACCCACTGATCAAGTGTGTGCATACAATTAAACATGACACAGTTGCCCAAAGGTTACAAAATGCTTGTATACCATATGACTGTCAGTCTCAGCTTTTTCGCGCAGTACGGTCAATCATTACAAAGCTAAATAATGAATGACTAACATGGAGAGTTACATAGCCGTCTTTAGGAAACAGAACCTCATTCAGCGACTTGCTTGGGCTATTGTCGAAAACTGAAGGATCAATGTCGTACATCCGCTATGTCGTTGTTCTTAAACAGATTCTGAGTTGAATACACCCCGGTGTCCGTCACGAGTCAATAGCATAAATAAATGGTTTTGCACGATACGCGCACCTCATTCCTAGAAACTCGATGGCTCCCGTGCATTCCCCCACATCTTGAGCTTCGTTTACAAGTCCATCGAAGAAGTGGCTCTCATTATCAGCACTCCTGGAGGATCGAAACTACGCCGTTTCCAAACTTGAATAATTCAAATCATTCGGCGCTGTACGCTCCTTCCTAGCACTGTGAGAGATTTGGAGGAGTGTGTCGGGGCTGTGATCAATTTCTTGTAGGCTAAACGAGCCTGGCGTTCTCGGACGTGGGGCCTTCCTCAGTTGGTACGTTGTTCCAGATATCGCGTAGAGTTTTGAGAAAAAATTCATTGAATGAAACGGTTGAACGGAGGGAGATTCGGATGGGTGCAGACTTGCAGAGATAGTAAGTATCGGCCCATGAGGGCGTCTGGGAAACGGGCAGTTCTGAGCAAACGTTTGGGGCAAGTTTGGGGCTGGCGGCACGGCACACTGTCAATTGAAGGTAGAGAAATCATGCGACAGATGCTCGGTGCGGTAGATTCATCACTAGGCTGACAGCGTCAGCCACCGCATCCCAACATATAAGAGTAAGCCCGCGTTCCCGTTCCGCTTCTGCACCCTCCGCCAGGGACTGCGCTCAGTGCTCATCTTCATTGAAGTTCATTTGCTCACCTCTGGCAGTGCCACGGTGTAGATGACGGTACAAGCATGTAACTCCATGCTCGGCACCACAACGACGGCCGCGGCAGAGTGTCAGAGGCCGTGCAGATGAGTCCCCTCGCTTCCTCCCTCGTTCACTCCCCACATGGCCTGCCACCACGTCGATGACGACAAAGGTACGCGACGGCCCACTGACCACCGGCAATCTCAACTACCGGGCGTACCATCACGCCAATGATGATGACGACGAGAGTGGTGCCGGCGCGACGGCGCACCAACTAACTCAACGCCAACGACGAAGACGACGAGATTGGTGGCAACACGACGCGACGACCCCCGTGCCATAGCAATGACAAGATCCAGACTGAGGCAGAAATGTGGGAAAAGCGGACAATTTCCTAATAAATGTTGTTGAGATTGTTGAATAGCATGGCAGGTGAGACACCTACTGCGTCATGCCAATATAAAAACAGGCGAAGTTGGTCTATGTGCTTATGCTCCTCAATGATCTCCTCCTCTGCAGCACGTCGGGCTGCTCGGGTACTGTGATCATTCATCCGTGCAGGATCCAGCTGCGTGGTAATGTGTGGTCGGATCTGAGTACTTGTGTTAGGACCACTACAAGGCCTTAGGCTAAGCACTTCAGGTTACTCACAATGCAATAACTATTCTGTGAATGGGGAACATTCACCATAGGGCTCAGCTCTTATATACATGCATATGTGTCTACCCTAAACTATGTTACTAATCACCAGCCCTAAACTACATCAGTCAGTGTGCATCCTCATGCATAAGCGTAGATGAGTAATGTGATGACATCATAGGTCTAGAGTGTGATAATGTGAAAATGTGAATGGAATCATTATAGTACCCCCGTTTCAAGGACTGATGTCCTCATCAGTGGGGAAATCAAAATAAGAATCGTCGAAACATATGTAGTTCTTCCTGAATTCAAGGAATTCAGGGGTAAGGAACATGGGAGACACCACAGAAAGTGGTTCATTGTGACATATAGAACAAGAACAAGGAGAATCAACATCAAGGAAATGGATGCACATTTGTTTTTCTGGTCGGGGGGCAGTAGGATGTTTTTAATGGAACACTTTAACTGAGTCTGTTGCATTTTTCAGCTCAGAAGCTTTAATCCATTCGTTTTCTTCCCTCAGGAATCCTTTCCATTGAATTAGATATTCAATGTGATTGCATCATTCTCTTGAGTCTATTATTTCTTCAATTTCTTGTTCCAGTGATTGATTCACAATAACTGGAAGAGGTTTTGGAGGAGTTTTCTGTGATGGATACTCTCCTTGGTGATAGGGGTGAAGGAGAGATTTGTGAAAGACTGGATGTATGGTTCACCAAGATTGATCCAGTTTTAACTTGTATGATGCAGTGCCCACTTTCTTTATTACTTTGAAGGGGCCATACCATTTATCATCAAGTTTTTTGGTTGGTCGTTCTGTGTGGATATTGGTGGCTTCCAGTAACACTAAATCTTCTTCCTTGTAATCAACTGATGGACACATTTTTCTATCATAGAATCTTTTCATATCAGCAGTGGCATGTTCTAGCGTGAATTTTGCAGATTCTTGTATTTTTTATATCTGATCTGCAAAGTTCTTTGCTGCTGGGTTATGACTAGTTACTTTTGAAAATGATCCAATGTTTGGTTGATGTCCATAGTTGACCATAAACGGCAAAAACCCTGTGGATGACTTTGTGGTTTGATTATGAGCAAACTCTGCAAGGGGAATCCATTCTACCCAATTAAATTGTCTGTGATTGGTGTAGAGGCATAGGTATTGTTCTACCCATGCATTGTATCTCTCGGTTTGTCCATCTGTTTGGGGGTGAAAAGCCATTGTCAGGTTTCCTTGTATCTCCAGTAGTTTGTATAGATCTTTCATGAATGAGGATACAAATTGTGTTCCTTGATTACTAATGTCCTTTTTTGGTGTTCCATGTAGTTTGAAGATTTCATCTCTGAATATCTTTGCTACTTCCATTGACGTTATTTGTTTGGTTATAGGGAATATACAAATCATTTTCAAGAATCAATCTACAATGACCAGTATTGCATCTTTTCCCTGAACTTCTGGTAGCGGTTCAATGATGTCAAGTGAAATGATTTCCCATGGTTGTGTAGGGATTTCATTTGGATTTAACAGCATATGTTTTGCCACTGTTATTGTCTTGG
This sequence comes from Austroboletus novae-zelandiae, assembly GCA_038090275.1. NCBI lineage: Eukaryota > Fungi > Basidiomycota > Agaricomycetes > Boletales > Boletaceae > Austroboletus > Austroboletus novae-zelandiae. Next base: position 24,486 of record JBBPML010000090.1, on the reverse strand, counting down.
CCTTCTGACATTTATCACATCCTGTTATATATCTTTCTACATCCTTTTTTATTGTGGGCCAGAAGTATTGCGTCATGATGAGTTCCTTGGTTCTTTTCCTTCCGGGATGTTCTGCTAATGGATGATTGTGATTCTCTTTCAACACTTTTTCCCTCAGTGTTTCATCTTTTGGTACATATACTAGGTCTTTTCAGTACACTATTTGTTCTTTTTGTGTTCAGATGGATTCTTCTTTAATCCCTGCTGGACTACCAATTCTATCTTGTGCTATGTTTTCTTTATTAGGTCCATGATCATATTTTCATCTGCAACTTCCCATCTGTTGTCTAAAAGGTTAATGAAGACTGGTTCTGCAATCACAGCATTCTTCACAGCCTGTGATGGGGATGCAAAAACTGAGTCAGATAACATGGTGACTGCTGTGTTATCAGCATCTACCCCCTTTTCAAAGTCTGGCCTCCAGGACAGAGAATCTGCAGGATTGGTTTTGCCCAGACAATGAATAATCTCGTAATGATATTCCTGCATGAGTTGATTCCATCATGCTTGATGATGACTAAGGTCTTGGAGTTTGCAGAAAAATTCCAGATTTTTGTGGTCCGTGAGAATCTGGAATGGAAGATGTGCGTCGAGGAGATAATGACACCATGTAGTGACAGCGAAAATGACTGCAAGCATTTCTAGATCGGCAGCATGATAATTACATTCTTCTTTGATCAATGCATGTGATATGAAAGCAATGGGTCGCCAAACACTGTTATGTTGTTGAGACAGGATTGCATCAATACCAATACCCGATCCGTCAGTCTCAATACAGAAGGAATCTTTATCAGTTGATAGCACAAGTGCTGGGGCACTTGTAATGATTTGTTTTAATTGATCAAATGCCTTTTGACAAGCTTCTGACCAAATGAATTCTTGTTTCTCTGATGTTAATGTGTTCAATGGTTTGGCCACTAAAGCAAAATCTTGGATGAAACGGTGATAGAAGTTGAGGAATCCTAAGAAACCTTGCAATTGTTTCCATGTCTGAGGGATTGGTCAATCATTTATAGGTTGAACTTTAACAGGGTCCATTTCAATTGTTCCTTCAAACACTACAAGCCTGAGATACTCCATTTTGAGTTGTTCAAACTCACACTTGGTATGTTTCAAGCTAAGCTTATTTTCACAAAGAATTTGGAGTACTTCTCGAACTATATGTCTATGTTCATCAAGATCCTTGGTGAAGATCATGATGTCATCCATGTAAATGACTACTTTTCCTTGATTGATCAGATCGTGGAACAAGTGATTCATCATTGTTTGAAAGGTTGCTGGTGAATTGGTCAACCCAAAGAACATTACCAATGGTTCATATAAACCATGGTTGGTGTGGAACACCACTTTCCATTCATCGCCTTCTTTCATGCAAATGTTATTGTAACCCCACCATATATCCAATTTGGTGAAGTAATGAGCTCCTTGGAGTTTATTGACGAGTTCAGTGATGAGTGGTAAAGGATATCGATTTTTGATAGTGACATCATTAAGTTTTTGATAGTCCTGTACTAGGCGTAATTTTCCATCCTTTTTCTTGAAAAAGAAGAAGGCAGATGTGAACGGGGATTTGGACAGTCTGATTTGTCCAGTGGTGAGATTTTCCTCTAGAAACAAGTCAAGTTCTTCTTGTTTCTTAAGGGTTAAGTTGTATGTTTTGCAATCAATTTTATGATCACCAGGCTTCAATTTGATTGCATGATCCCATGGTTGACGAGAAGGTAATTCATCGAACATCTCTTTGTTGAAAATATCTTTATAGTCATGATAACTTTCAGGTACAACATTTTCAAAGGTTTTTGCCTGTTTAGCTTGATTGGCTTTGGCTGCTAAATCCATTGCCAATGTACTGATGTAACTGGGTCTGATTTGGAAAATTTGGTCTCCAGCTTCATATTTGGAATCTTTGTTGTCGATTGGAGACAATTCTGGAATATCATCAAATTCCATTGTTTTTGTTTTCCAATCAATTTTAGGATTTACTCATTGTAACCAGTCATAGCCTAAGAACATGGCATGCAATTTGAGATTTGCTAATGTGAGTGAAATCTGTTCTTTATGTTCATTGATAGTCATTTCTACGATGGTAAAATGAGTTATTAACCCAATGATGTTATGAGTTCCATCTGCATTGTAGACTGAAATAGGACAAGGAAGTTCATGTTCGATCAACTTATGTTGTTTGGCAAATTGTTGATTGATCACAGATGCCATACATCCAGAGTCGAGAAGAGTGAGGGCCAGGATTTTTTTTCCTTCAGGGAAAACAAGCATTGTGTCAATTTCAAATGACTTGTCCGATCTCTTTTTATTAACAAACTTAGGTTTAGCTTGTAATTCTCTGAGGATGAAACCTGCTTCTACTTTGGTGGCATTTTTTATGCACATCACCAAGTCTTTATTAACTTCGCTTTCTCTCATTTCATGGACGAAGGTTCTTAAATGACATTCTACACAGTTGTCGTCTATGTTGTCTGCCATTGCTTTGATCCAGTCACATGACCATGGATCAATGGTATTTAACCATGATTTTCTCACAGATTGCTTTGAAGGATCAGTTCACTGAAACTCCTTCTTTGGTACTAAGACCCCAGTCTTTTCCCTTTGAAGTATCTGGAGTACTTTCATTGGTTTCTTAGAATCATTTGATTTCTTTTCAATAATTTTTTGTTCATTGCAAGGGGAATTAAGCACCGGTTGAATGGCCACACCATTTCTGGTCACCCCAATTAAGTTACATGAACTAGATACATCAACTGAAGAAGAAATAGAGGTCACAGGAGATCCTGTCACTGTGCCTCACTTGGAAAACCCTGGAGAACCTGTGCTATCATGGTCTCCAATTCCTTGTCATTATTGTATTCTATTTCAACACCTTGCACCATCATCTTTCTTGGCTGCCAAGGTTTCATGTGGTCCTTACAAGGCCATGCCTTTCCACACTTGAAATAGAGTCCTTTTGTGCATGCTTGCCCAATATCCATGGGTGTGCCTGCACCACCAAACATGCCAGTAGCATTGGGGTAAATTGTTGTTGTTGCAGCTGCAGCTGCTTTGAGAGGAGTGGAAGAGGTGTTGGTTTTTGGAGCTCATGGCATCCAAGGCCTTGACCTTTTCTTTTTTTCAGCAATTTCAGCAAGTAACTGCCCAGCTTGTATGAGTTCACGACACCAGCATTCGTAATCTCCTGCATATGTGGTTGTCATATTAGAACTTCCACATTCGACTTGTTCTACAATATCATTGTGAGCATGGGTTCGGAGAAGGTGAATCAAGACTTTCCCGTTATGTGTCATATTGTACCGTGCCATGATGATAAGTTGCTTCTGGTGAGCAATGAACATTTCAATGGACATCTTGTCCTGTTTCAACATCATTAGTTCATGCTTGACCTGAGCCTCAGCATAGACAGGTTTAAATTGTGGTTCAACTTTATTATCCATGAAGTTGACCATGCTCATTGCATTGATGTTATGTCCTTCCATGACAAATAGAGAGTTGCGAAGATTTTGGTGGCACCTTCTGTACAAAATCCCAGGAACATCCTTATGCCTTCCGCATCTGTAGGCGTTCTCGCAAAGCCTCCTGTATATAGCATGAATTTTGCCATCCAAGAGTCATATTTGGCTGGGTTGCCATCAAAAGGCCTGGGTTTGGCCATACATGACTTTTCCAGTGGTTGTGGATACTATGCAATAGGTGGTCTCCTAGCTGGAGGTGCTGGAACATTTGCCAATTGTATTGCAAGGCTAGACTGGGCTCCTTGCAATGGATTTCCAACAACAGGTACTGATGGGGATGCAATTGGGGCTCTTGGAGAGGAAGGGGTGAGGAGGTGATGCGGGAAGATGGGAGACAGCACCAAATTGGCTCCGTCTTTGATACATCTTTGTTGATAGTTCTGGTATTGAGCATAGAACTCTGTGACAGAGTTTGCAATTGTATAGGTATATGGCTGTTCAACAGCTGGTGATGAAGGTTCGTCAAGGAACAGGGCAATGATCCAGGGAGTGAACTTGGTGGATTCTGCTTCCATTTTGATGTCCTTGGCTTTTTCTGATTGAAGTTCAAATGTGCTTTGACCAATGTGGGAGGATGAGGGGGGAGGAGTGGACATGGTGACTCAAGTTGCCTTAAGTCTGACATATCTTCTGTTCCTTGGTTCGGAAGAAAGTCTTGAAATGAACTGTGTGACAGGATTCACCTGCAGAAGATCAAGCAAGGCTGCTGGCGGGATTGAGTTTCATCTCCACTCAAACTGAATGCAAACTTGAATGTGTTCACTGATATAAGATAGCTGTCTCCAAAATATGTAAATGATACTGTTAAATCTAAGTAAAGGGCAAGAAGGCCCACTCAGCTGCTGCCCAAGATGGCTGAGACAACTGAATTCACCTAAGTAAATATCAGAGACTTAAGCCAAGCATTACTCAAACATGAATGACTGAAGCAAGATGTTAACATTATTCAACAACTAGAACATAACATACCTGAAGCAAGATGAAACTGATTCAAAGGGAATCAGAATCGCAGGCCTCAGATTTATATACTACTGACTATGTCTGCCCTAAACTACTACGTCATCATGACATCATTTTCTGGACTTACATGAGGTGTGACATCATAGTCTGGAACATGATATACTACAAGTGAACACTCAAATGTTCTGTGATACTGTGAAGATGTGAAATAATACTACTACATGGTGCTATGACAATGGGGACATGAACAATGAAAATTTGAAAGTCCTGACATTACCCTCTCTTCAAGCATCATGTCGACACAATGAAAGATTGGGTTTATGAGAGTTTGACAGTATTCTAGAAATTCGGGAGTGAGAAATAGAGGAGATGGTTTAGGGAGAGGTTCTTTTCGGCAGATTGGGCATGTGCATGGTGAATCTGGCGAATCGGGATTATAAAGGGTTTTTGCTGAGATTCCGCCTGTAGAACCGAATCCCACTGCATCTCGTCTAGTCTCAGTTAACTCTTGTGTTTCCTGAGCTTCACTTTGGTCAATTTTCTCGAGGATAAATTGTGCGATACGATCACCTTGTTTCACCACGAACAATTTGTCTGAGGAGTTGAAGAGTGTACCTTGACTTCTCCATGAAAATCTGCGTTGATGACGCTGGTGCCAGATTGAACTCCATACTTTGCAGCTAGTCCACTTCTGGGTGTGATCCGTCCGTAGGTGCCTTTTGGAAGTTCAACCATGATTTGTAGATCCACACATGCATGTTGGTATGGATTTATAGTCTTGTCTTGGGCTGCATAAAGATCATGACTGGCTGCTTGACCCAAACCCTTGGTTGGCAATTTCCCTTTGTCAGACAGGATTTTGACTTTGAATTGGCAGTTTCCTTTGCCAATCATTCTTAATTGCATATGGGTTTGGGGTCGAGGTTTCGCAGGGTATAGTCTATGGAAATCTTTGACTGCTTCGGGCACATTGGATAACCTGGATTCTGGTAACCATTCTCATTCTTCTCTACTCATGTCTTTCCAGGCTACCAGGTATTCGACATGTCCACAACATTCCCGCTAGTCAACGATTTCTTCAACTTCTTGTTCTTCTTGGCCATCGACAAGATCTGGATGAAACAACTCTAACAATAAAGATGACTTGAGAAGAATAGACCACTTGGGTCTTCGTATGAGGAGATACTTGGGTAAGAGGAAAACTCCAAGTTATCAAAGCTGGGGAGCCAGCCTTGACGACCCGGGGGTTTATATATTATTCTAGCGTATGTACATGTTTGGTCTATTACCATAAAGGGACATCATACCATGATAAGGAGAAAATACATGATTGGTCTAAGAAGTAAAGAAGCATAAGCATAAGGCCACCATGAGGTGTGGCAGAATGGAAGAGAAGCATATGAAACATAGAAGCATACCATGCTGCCCACATGAGGTGTGGCAGCTAATTAAAGAAGTTTAATAAAGAAGGAATGAAAGTGCATTGCCTTGTGCTTGCACTGAAACGCGTGTTAGATAAATGAAAGGGTTCTACCCTGACATGTGTTATGCCATGAGGCACAAGTCTAGACTGCTTTGTAAGCAGGTCACGTGATACTTTAGGGTTTGCATCGACAAGTCCTGTTCTCCTTGGTGTGAGAACGTATTGCCATAAAGAGTAGGTTTGAGAGTTCGACTCCCTCCTAAGGCAGATAATAGATCCCAGTGACTAGGATTCGTAACACTGGAGGTGGGGGTGAAGGAGTTTTTTGAGATTCAAATAATCCAGCGATATACTTCTTTAGTTTTGACTCATGAAATACAGGGTGGATTTTCCATGTAGCAGGTAATTTGAGCTTGTAGGCTGCAGCTCCAACTTTTTCTATTACCACAAATGGTCCAGTCCACTTGTCGTCAAGTTTTTTCATGGGTCGATCTGTCTTTAGATCTCTGGCATCTAGCCAAACCTTGTCTCCTTTTTTGTACTCAATGGGTTCTCAAGTTCCCTTACCATACCAATGTTTCATGTCAGCCATGGTTTTGGTCAGTGCAATTTCTGCTTCTTTATGGATTGTTTTCATTTGATCCATAAATTCTTGTGCTGACTGTGTACAGACTTTCTTTCTTCCTGATCTGCCTATTTCCAGATTCCATCTGTATAGTAGTTGGAATGGGGAGAATCCCATGGCTGAGCTTCATCGATTGTTGATCATAAACTCTGTGATCGAAAGCCAATCTGCCCAATTGTTCTGATGATGATTTACATACAGACAGAGATATTGTTCAATCTCCTGATTCTTTTGTTCTGTCTGTCCATTGGTTTGTGGGTGATAGGCAGTGCTGATATTGGCTTTGATATCAAGCAGAGTGTATAGATCTTTGAGAACTTGAGAAGCGAATTGAGGACCTCTATCGCTTATCACCTTGATGGGTGTCCTGTATTGTTTCCAGACGTAATCTTTGAATAATCTTGCAAATCTGATTGTAGACAAGGTATCATTGGTTGATACTATTTTGACCATTTTTGTAAATCTGTCTACCATGACTAGGATTGAATTGAAACTGAGAGAATCTGGTAATGTCCCTATTAGATCTACTGATATGATCTTCCAGGGAGCATCTGGGATTTCATTGGGTGTCAAAGGTGTCTTGGCACTCTCAGTGCATGCCTTGGTTCATTGGCATTTATCACATCCACAGACATATGTCTGGACTTCTTTTTTCATTGTTGGCCACCAGTATTTCTCTCTGATTGCGTCGTGAGTGGCTCTTTGTCCAGAATGTCCTGCCATGATGTGATTGTGATGTTCGTGAATTACACGCTCTCTGAGGTATTCTCTATTTGGGATGTAGACTAGTTCATTCCAGTACCATACTCCATTGTTGAGGGTCCACTCTTTACTGTGTATTTGTCTGTGTGTTTGCGTGGATTTCTCAATGAAGTTCTGGCTGGATCGGATGAATCTGTCTGTTTCTTCAGTGTTCAAGGATTGGAGAAACAGTTGGTCAGGCAATAAAATGGTGTCGACATTGTCATTTACCCTGTCTTCAAAGTCTGGCCTCTGGGACAGAGGATCTGCTGTGTTGGTCCTCCCCAGTTTGTGACGGATAGTGAAATGATAGTCAGCTAAGTCCAATGACCATCTTGCCTGTCTCCTGTTCAAATCTTGTGGAGCTCTGAAGTATGTCAGATTCTGGTGGTCTGTGTCTATGAAGAATGTTTGTTGTGCATTTACTAAATATGCTCTCCATTCTTTCAAGCATTCCATGATCACCAGTAATTCTCTGTCATATATCTGATAATTATGTTTGGCTGGGATCAGGGTCTGCAAGAAGTATGCGACCGGTTTCTTGACTCCTTCAGTTTCCTGCCAAAGAACTCCTCCGAGTCCTACTGCCAAAGTGTCTGGTTCTACTGTGAATGTTCCATCTTGACTAGGGATTGTCAGGACAGGGGCTGTCATGATTTTCTTTTTTAGGCTTGTGAATGCCTTCTCTTGATCATTGCCCCATATCCAATCGACTTTTCCTGTCAAGTGATGCAGAGGTTTCACTACCATACTATATCCTTTGATGAATCTTCAATAGAAGTTCATGAATCCAAGAAAGGACTGTAGTTCCTTTACGGTTTTAGGCATAGGCCACTCTGTGATCACCTGAACCTTCACAGGGTCCATTTTTAATTCACCATTGCCCACTACCAGTCCGAGATATTCAGTAGTTATACTATTGAATTCGCACTTCTTGGCTTTAAGGTACAAATGGTATCTTCTCATTAACTCGAGCACTTCTCGTGTTGTCTCATGATGTTCCTTTTCATCTTTCAAGTATATCAAGATGTCATCTATGTATACTATGACTTTTCCGGCTAGTACTAGGTCTCAAAAGATGTTGTTCAGCATATTCTGAAATATGGCTGGGGAATTCATCAAACTGAAGAACATGACTGTCGGTTCGTACAGTCCTCAATTGGTTCTGAAGGCAGCTTTCCATTTGTTGCCCTCCTTGATTCGGATATTGTTGTATCCCCATTGCATGTCCAATTTCATGAAGTGCTTCGCATCTTTGAGTTTGTCTACCAATTCCTGAATCAGAGGGATCGGATATTGATTCTTGATTGTAATCACATTTAATTTGTGATAATCTTGTACAGGGTGTAATCTGCCATCCTTCTTTTTAATGAAGAAGAATGTGGATGTGAATGGTGATTTGGATGGTCTGATTCATCCCAATGCCAGATTTTCTTCAAGAAACATGTCTAATTCCTTCTGTTTGTCTGGTGACAATGAATAGGTCTTGCAGTCGACTTTGTGCTCTCCCAGCACTAGTTCGATCACATGATCACATATTTTTTTCTCTGGTAGGGCATCGAAGGATTCCTTATCAAAGATGTCCTTGTACTTGTGGTACTTTTCTGGAACAATCTCTTCAAAGGTTTTTTTCCTTTTTTCATCACCAGCGGCAATCGCAAGATCAGTAGAGACATTAAACAGACAAATGTTGTCATCTGCTTCTATGTCTTCACACATGACTCTGATCAGTCGATCACTGTCTTCAATAACGTCAATCCCATTCCCAGGGAAACATTCTTTGGGACACAACTTCCATTGGACTGTCTTTTTCTTCCAATCGATGGTTGGGTTATGCATCTGCAACCAATTGAATCCTAGAAAGATTGGGAATTTTCCTAAGTTCATAACTCTCATGCAGATATTTTCCATGTGTTCTCCAATCATCATAGGAAGTTCTACAAAATGGATCACAGTCCCAGCTTGATTCTTTGATCTGTCTGCATTGTAAACCTCACAAAGTTTGGCCATATGCATCATTGGGATGTCATGTTCCTTTGCATACTTAATGTCAATCATTGACCCAGTACACCCTGAATCTATTAGTGCCTTTGAAGCGAGCTTCTCTTGTATTTGAGGATTTGTAAGTTGGACTTGAATTTCCAATGAACGTTGTCCTGAACCTAATACAATCCTTTCGGAATTATGTAGCCTTTTTAACTCATCCTTGAGTTCTGTTCCTTTTAATCTCTGAAGTCTAATTATGAGATCTTCATTGATTTCTCTTTTTCAGAATTCAGGTGCAAAGATTTCTAATCTACCAAGTACCTCTGCCTTTGGCCTTGCAATCTGTCTGGCCATCCATGATACAGCTTTTGCCATCACCTGCTTCTCCATCTGGAGTAAGCTGAACCCTTGTTTTTCTTTAGGTGTTACAACATCCATCTTAACCTTCGGAATCTCTTTGGCTTTTGGTGACTCTGCCACCCGTGGCTGCTTCAGTGCATCCGCAACCTTAGCCTTGACTTGTTCTACTTTAGGCCATTTTGGTGTCTTCAGTATCTCAATGACTTTAGCCTTTTCTGGTAGCTTAACCACTATGTCTTCTTGATCAGAGGTTTGCTCGACCACCAACTTTCCAAACTGATTGCTTAGTGTACTAGTTGGTCACAAACCTAACTCAACAACCTTCTTTTCAGCCATGTCCCTGAAGTTCAGGTTGTTTTTGACACAGCAATTCTTAGCTATGTGTCCTTTGTATCCATATTTGAAACATAGCCCTTGTTTCATGATTTTTTCCATGATCGCTACGGAATGTGGATCTCTTTTCTTTGGTGCAGCTTTAGGCTCAGCTGTCAAGCGTGACATTGTGATTTTTTTGATATGTGGAAATCTAACCACGGGTGTGTAGTTGGGGGAGGGGGAATCACACATAACCATTGATGCGATCTGCAGCGACAGGGGAACTTGAGGCAATGGCCTCAGGGAAGGAGTTCTAGGTCCTCGTACTGGTGAAGGTATTCAAACCAGAGGTGAAACTATTTTTATCTCCAGTGATGAAGATCTTGATGTGAGAGACGGAGATGGGGGTGGAGATATGGGTAGAGGAATGGAGTAAGGAGATGGAGGAGTTTGTGGCGGAGACTGCACAATTGTGTTGTGTAAGGGGGAGGGTTTGAACACAGGTGCCACCATGTAATTTCTTTGTGGAAGTTTGTTGGTGGTGGCAAACTCACAATCATGTACCTCAACACAATGTCTCAGTACTTTTAGACCACAGGTATCGCATTCGTACATGCATACATGTGCGAATGCTTGGGAGTGGCAGGATATAGGCTCGAAGCCTCCAAAGTGTTTGGGCAAAAGCCTGGTTGAGATGATTCTCTATTTAAAGAGCAGAGGAAAGGGGAAAGAGGTGTTTTGTAAGACATTGTTGACAAGAGTTGCCTCAGGTCTGATGTTTCTTCCATTCTTGCATTCAGAAGAGAGAAGGTGAAAATGGGGGAGTAGGGAGTATTCTCATCATGAGCGAGATCCAATGGAATCTACAGTCTCTTGATGTAGGGGATTTGATATAGGCAATGTAGAAATCAGAAAGTCCTGGCTTCAAACTACTCTATATGTAGAGCGAGACAACATGACAATGCCTGTGATCATGCAAACAGGTAATCCTCTCAATGGGGATAAGCCAGTCTGGTGCTCTATGACGCGAGGTTTTACCCTAGCAGCAACTTTATCCTTATTTATCAAGAGGCAGATGACCTCTATACACAGCGCGAAGCTGTTACAAGCTCTTATCTGGTGCTTAACTGATCTCTGACTACATGAGAAGCTGTGCTATTAAGGCTAGCGTGCCTATTACAGTTCACCAAATCTACATGGAGACTGAGCAGCTATGATGAGACTGCAACAGACTCTAGATGAGGTTTATGAACAATGAAACACCTGCACCAACACATGCAACAATGAGAAATGATGTGAAGTGAGTGAAGGGTGGGGATGAGATGATGAGTAGGGCTTAGCATGGAATCGGTTTTCTATCAGAGACTTAAGCCGAGCGTTACTCAAACACGAATGACTGAAGCAAGATGTTAACATTATTCAACAACTAGAACATAACATACCTGAAGCAAGATGAAACTGATTCAAAGGGAATCAGAATCGCAGGCCTCAGATTTATATACTACTGACTATGTCTGCCCTAAACTACTACGTCATCATGACATCATTTTCTGGACTTACACAAGGTGTGACATCATAGTCTGGAACATGATATACTACAAGTGAATACTCGAATGTTCTGTGATACTGTGAAGATGTGAAATAATACTACTACATGGTGCTATGACAATGGGGACATGAACAATGAAAATTTGAAAGTCCTGACAGTAAAGGGCAAGAAGGCCCACTACACAGGTTAAGTATTGGATATAGTAAGATAACACAGAAACTCACCTCAGCTGCTGCCCAAGATGGCTGAGACAACTGAGGTGTGTAAGAAATCTAGGAAAGGCTTAAATACTGAGTTGGATATGTGCTCACTAAACTCCTAGTAACTCCGAACCTAAATAAGCAAAGAGAGAAAGAAATAGTTCTAAGTACAAAACTCTGGAGGTCCAGAGTAGGAGCATGAACCTTTGCACCAGGGGCAAATAGCTCTGAAGTTCCAGAGCTCCTGGTGAGGGTAGGACCAGAGCAGGAAACAAAGGATTGGGGTTATAAGGATTTGACAGATACCTGCGGAGGGCCAGCAGCTGGAAAGTCTATAGCATATCAGAAAACCAGCCAGAGAGAATGAAATAGAACCAACCATTCAATACTACAAAGTTTTGATTTCCTATTGCTTGCTTCAAAACTCCTCATCACTTCCCAAGTGCCTTGAAGCTAGCAATAGGCTGGCTGAGTCATTGGTTCACTCATCATCAAGCTCTCCAATGCCAGAGGGGTGAGCAACTCTGACACAAGCTGGTGAAGAAAGCAGTGTCAATTCTGCCTCCTAGGCTAACCCAGAAGCAGAGTCCACAGCAAGAAAGATGCAAGAACTGAGTGAGGGAAATACTCACCCTTTATCTCTGAGATTACTGAGGGGACTTGAAGGTAGTAGAGTAGGAGTAGTCCAAGTGAAGACTGTATTGCTGACTCTGGGAATTTATTTTCCAGAAGTCTGGGGTTTATATATATACAGGATATGCGCACAGACCATGTATATATTGCCTAATCTAGAGAGGTGACACATACACTAGATAAGAGAGATAAAGGCTATTGGTGGGATCAATAGTTATCAGTCAGCATGAGTCAGATATGAGTCATTAAACTGAGTCATCCACAGTCATCATGAGTAATCCATGATAAGTGGATCATATCCTATTGGTTGATAGGATTATCTGTCATTTGTGATGACACAAGATAACAGATAACAAGATAAGAGTGTTCTGGAGTGTTCCAGACTCTTATGACATCATAGATAAGAGAAAAGATGATTCTAGATCAATCTCAGATCTCTATCTTGATAAGACAACTCTAGACTGTGTCCAGACTCGTTCTGTGTCTTAAGAAGCATGTGATCATCCATGTGATCAAGTCACATGTGTCCGATGTCATGTGATAAGTTTCACATGAACATGTGATCACTTTTCTTTCAACAGCTGGGAGTAATGATGGAAACAAACAGAAGGTAGGTGCAGTGATGAAGGAGTCAGCCGCGGAGCAGCACAGCAGCTCGGAGAGCAACACAGAGAACGGTTCCAAGAGACATTGGTGGGGACAAAGTTGGTGGGTAACGCCCGGTCTATCCAACGGTTTTCATAGGAAAACGGCGAATTTAACAATTTCTCGTCACACTGGATTGTAATTGGCATACGAGGCGACGTCATTGACGTCATCGACAGTGTTGGCACTCTCTTCACATTCAAATCGCCGGTTCGAGCACTACTCCGAGTCCCAGCCAGAGCCGCAGCGCGCGCATGTGCAACGACGCAAAGATGACCCGGACGCACTCGATATGGACCTTGTTGACGATGATGCCGGCAACGCCACTGACGCGAATACCGAGGGTTATCCAGCGGCTCATGCCCACCTCCCCATTTTATAACGCAAACGCATCCCAATGCAATGCTGTGCTAGTAGGTCCCATGAAAAAACGTGTTGCCTTAGAGCTCGTCCAACTTCACCCGCAACTGCCCCGACCAAGATCTTGCATAGTCGATTCTGACCGTCCTGCCACTTGCTCCGAGACTCGACTGTGGACTTCATCATTCAACAAACGGCTCGTCGAAGAACAGTCCAGTAGCATCAAAATGGCATGTTTCATTTTCGTTATGCTACATAGGAAAGGACAAGAAACACTTGTCCAAAACTGAAAAAAAAACACGTAGATGACTCCGTTTCCCCCCGGAATTCCTGTCTGTCCTCAAGCGTCCTCTGAAAGCGGCCCCTTTTCATATGCGTCGTTCAAAACCACGGGCGTTGTAGTACTCTGCGTAATCTGATCGAGTGCATCTGCGCCGTCGAACAGCGCCGCTGTCTCTTCCAACGTCCTGTCCTTGGTCTCCTCGAGAAATATCCACAAAAAGATAAACTCGCACACAAGCCAGCACACGTACACGAGCTAGACGAATGCCTGGGTCAGTGCATGCCACACAAAATATGAAGCGAGCGCCCTACATAGTATTTCCATCCCAGTGCTTCCAGCGCGATTGGGTTCACGTACAGGTTAAAGATAAGCGCGACAACGAGCGTAAAGTCAAAGATACAGAGACCCTTGGCGCGCAAGTTGAACGGCAAGATCTCGACCGTGTACGTCACCACGAGCGGGTTGAACGCAAGCGCGTAGGCTAATGTGTAGAGAAAGACAAACGCGATCGCAGCATGGCCCGCCGAGACCGTCCCATGCTCAGTATATACGGCCGCACAGATCGTTTGTGCCGTGTAAAAAATGATCATGAGACCGGCCGAGGCGAGGAAGAGGAACCGACGACCGAGTTGGTTGACAGTATACGAGGCGTAGAGCGTACCCAAAAATGCACAGATTTGGAGGACGCCGTTTATGAGCAGCTGTGTACTCGAACTGGTGATGCCGAGCTGGCTCAGGATTTTTGGGAGATAGAACGAAATGAGGGCCATGCCGGACCACTGAGAGAAAAAACCGAGGGCGACAATAATGCGCACGCGTTTTCGATTTCCTGGGGTCGTGAAAAGTGATTTCCAGCCAATGTTGGAGGCAACCGTTCGGTCGAACTCAAGAGCAGCCTTGATTTCGTTGAATTCGAACTGTACCACAGGGTCTTGTCTGCGAATACCTCAGCACATCGATGACTGAGGTCGTGAATGTAACGCACTCGTTTCCATCGGCATGGTAATACGCGAGTGTCCTAAGAGCCTCGACTTCGCGCCCTTTACTCACCAACCAACGGGGCGACTCGGGCGCAAACAGAACCAGCAGCACCTGGATGATAGAGGGGAGTGCCTGAATCAGTGATGGCAAACGCCAAGCCCACGTATTGTTGATCCTGAAGGATCCGAACGTCGTCCACGCAGCACTATCAAAAGAATGTTAGCGCCGGACACGAATCAGAGTCATATAGTGCATACATGATGGCTCCCAAATACCAGAGCGAGTTATACATGGACGTCAACTGTGCCCGGTATGTCGGATATGAGAGCTCTGTGATGAGCAACGGAGCAGCGTTGGCTGTCGGAGCACACTCAGCACCCCCAAAGATGGCATCAGACGGACTTGCCTGCGAAAGAGTTACCAAAGCCGATCAAGAAACGGGCGCCCATGAACATGCCGACGGAGTCGGAAGCAGTCTGAATGGCGGCCGCGACGCACATGATAGCCGCACCAAACCAGATGGTACGTCGTCGTCCGAGACCATCGGACGTATATGGCGCGAAGGGCAAAGCTGCCAGTGCACCTATGCTCTGAGATACCAACGATCTATGATCACCTAACGACAACAGGTTAACTTCATTGAGACTCTCACCTGGATGGCGGAAAGTAGACCGAGTTTGCTATCCGACGGGTAGTCGAACGCAGACTCCCATTGAGTGAGACTCTGCAAGCCATTCGTCATGCTCCCGTCGTAGCCAGTGGTACACGATGTGATGAGGCTATTGAGGACGTCACCACATCAACGAACAGCAAGAAACTTAAGACGTACAAGAGGGAGATCCATAAATTCAGGGCGATAAGGCTGCAGACGATGTCAACGACCACTCGGGTGTCCGCGACCAGTTCGACTCACCGTCTGTTGTTGTACCACGTCCGGGTCGGGTTGATGAGGTGTGCAAATGATGACACCGGAACTGAATCAGATGCTCCACCCATAGTGTCTCGTCCAAAGCAAGGGCTAACAGTTTCGAATTCTGTGACTTATCCACCCTTCCAAAAGCGGAGGAAAATGGAGCGGATCGGAGTCTCGAAACCTGCAACTTGAAACCAGCCTTGAGACGACCACATTACCGCCCTCGCCTGTCAAAACACCACGTCTCATGCATGCATTCTCCTCGCGTGAAGAGAGTCATGGGACGATGTTAAGTATGTACCCGGCGATCCAAACGGATTTCGACCGTTCCGACCGAAGTCGACTGGATTCTGAGTTGCGGCGGAACTAAAAAGAAAGGTCCCGGTAACATGTGACATTCGCGCGGTCGTCAACAAAAGTGATCTTAACACGTCGTCGACACGTGGAGGGCAAATTTCGTTCCGTTGTGTGCTTAAGTCCCTCAGTTGACCCCGGCTCTAGATTTATGTTGCTGCCAGTGACGCAGCCCGCTAAGAAGTGAAACGGAATGTGTTTGAATTAATATTGTGTAAGCTTCCCTCCGAGGACGAGTGCTAATAACGTCATTTCTTGGGGTAAGTTTTAGCTGGCTGTCCTCCATTCATACTCGCTACCGGCCTTGGTTGTGCTGGTCAATTTCTGACAATAATTCAACATGACAGGTCATGACCAGCCTGTCGTTCTTCGGGACATTTTTAAGGGAGTAAGCTGTCGTCAAAAGGTCTCTCAGAATCTTCGGGCCCTCACTCGCCATGACTGTGTGGATGACAACTGCTGGGTTAGCAATTTGGTGCGCTGTGATCCTACATATCAGAAAACAAGTTCAGTCAAGTCAAACCTCTCATCCATTGCCCCCCGGTCCACCTGGGCTGCCTTGGGTGGGAAACGTTATCGGAATCGACACAGACGCTCCATGGAAAACATATGCCAAGTGGGCAAAGACATACGGTACGCCATCGTGTCCCAAATTCCATGCCATTTGTTCAAGCAGCTGTACTTGCAGGCGACATCATTTATTCTCGTTTGCTGGGAAAGGATATCATCATTATCAATTCACTAAAGGTTGCAAAGGATTTACTTGAGGTCCGGGCAAGGAACTACTCAGATCGTCCATACGTCATCACTGGTAAACTGTCAGTTCTCTCTTCTAATCATACTGCTACTGTTAATTATTGCCAAAGATGTGGGATAGGATTCAATTCTGCTCTGATGCGCTATGGCGACCGTTGGCGATTGCACAGACAATTTTTCCACCAGACGTTTCGATCGGACGCGATACCTAGATTTCTACCTCTTATGCACCGCAAGACATGTGATCTCCTTCGGCGGTTAATCAGCTCCCCAGAATACCTGGAAGACCATGTATTTGAGTGAGTGCATGAGTCGGACGTTGTACAAGCAGAACTTATACTTACCTTTGTATCCAGGCACACAACATCGATGATTCTGAATAACACGTATGACTACAATCCAGTGTCCCGAAAGGATGAACTCATGAACAATGTCACAAACGTGTTGAACATTCTTGTGCCTGCTTTGCGCCCAGACGTTTCTATTGTGGTTGGCGCGTTTCCGTTTCGTGAGTCGGCTATACTTTTTATCTTACATTGGATTGGATGGCAAGAGAAATCTGTTCACAGTGCTCCATCTCCCGTCTTGGCTTCCAGGCATGTCATTCAAGAAGGAAATGGCGAATGCACGCATACATGCAAAGCGGTATCTCGACGAATCATTTGCGTATGCTCTTCGAAGAGTGGTAATCCATTTTAACTTGTAATATCGTGTCGTGCAGAGGCTGAGCGGGAGCATGTATTGTCAGAGCGATAATGTCGAACCGTCTATGGTACACGATGCTCTACATAGAGCCGGAGAGAAGGGCATTTCTCCTGAAGAGTCGTGGATGGATGCGCTCAAAGAAGCATCCGGGACCGCCTTTTTAAGTACGTGCTCGTACGCAATTTGTGGGCCTTCGTTCTAATACATGTTCAACATACTAGCTGCCTCCGAGGCCGTACGTGGTACATTTTCACATTTAATCATCATCATTAACAATACAAAACAGTCCAATTCGACTGCTATGACGTTCTTTCTCATGATGGTATTGAACCCGGCAGTGCAGGAAAAAGCGCAAGAACAGATTGATGCTGTGGTAGGCAGGAAAAGGCTGCCCACGATGGACGATCGGCCCTTGTTGCCCGTGTTGGATGCTATTTTGTATGAAACACATAGATGTCATCCGGTCGCTCCTCTATGTGAGTGATCTAATGTTTTGATTTTCTATTTATCTTGTTTACCTCATTATCGATCGGACAGCAATGCCTCATGCTGTTGTTGATGACGACGTGTACGATGGATATCACATTCCGAAAGGTGAAATTGTTCGCCGCACTCTGTCGGATGTTTATTCACACACGGTCAGGCGCTATTGTCTTACAGAACCTGTGGTTTGTCCTTCACATTTCCTCGGAACGGATCGCGATGACATGTTCCAATAGGTCGATGACACACGATGGATCGACGTATCCAAATCCAGACGCATTCGCCCCGGAACGGTTCCTCAATGAAGACGGTTCACTGAAACCCAACGACATCAACAACATTGTATTCGGATTTGGTCGACGTATCTGTGTTGGACGGTACTATGCAGATGCATCCATTTGGACTATGATCGCCAGCGTATTGGCAGTGTTCAAGATATTGAAACCCTTGGACGAAAATGGGGTGGAGATTACGCCAGAGGTGAGATTCTCGAGTGGGATTGCTGTGTGAGTGGATGTACATGAAAGTCAGTCATTGAAATCCTCTGATTCCTTTTCACTAGGCATCCTCTTCCATTCAAATGCAGGATTGTGCCCAGATTTGCAGATATGGATGTTGAGAGACTGGAGCGGTTGATTGGTAGTGTTTAATGATGACATGGCGTGTAACTAACGATCGGCTTTCGAATTGTAACTGCGGGTGGGTTCAACCTCCTCTCGAAGGTGGTCCGGCGGTGAGCGCGGATCACGCAGCGGATAGCGAGTTCGAAATGGAAAAATAGGGAAGGGCCTAGAGAAGGGAAGGGTACGTTAGGAGACTTAGACGCGGCGATATGATCATTCTGAGGGCGAGTTCGGACTGGAACAATATGATGCGGAATGGCTCACTATAAAGATTCCTTTTCTATTTTCACATTATCACGCTCTAGACCTATGACGTCATCGCTTACTGATACATTACTCATACATGCTTATGCATGATGACGCACGCTGACTGATGTAGTTTAGGGCTGGTGATTAGTAACGTAGTTTAGGGTAGACACTTGCACATGTATATAAGGGCTTAGCCCTATGGTGAATGTTCCCCATTCACAGAATAGTTATTGCATTGCGAGTAACCTGAAGCGCTTAGCCTAAGGCCTTGTTGTGGTCCTAACATTATTCTGTGAATATCCTTGCTTCACCCTACTCCTCTGTCGACGACGAACTTATCGCCTTCGACATCCGACCGTCTCCTCTCACCATCGCCTTCGACGACGAACTTATCGACGTCGCTGTCTTCACCCTGTCTTCACCAACCAAATCCTCACCCTGTCGTCCGGAACTCTCGCCTCTGTGCATCGCTGTGAGCACTGTACAGGCAACCGCTCCCCCTCCGTCGACACCACTAACTCTGATCCCAACGACAACCTTCGACGGGAGATTCCCAGAGTTCCCACTCCCCCTCCTCAACGTCGCCGACGTTTGCCGCCGCCTCTCCCCCAACTCCGCCGCTACCCTACCGTTGCGCGACCATTTTGGATCGCGTATAGGGGACATCTGCACCTCCGCCCCCTGTCTGTACTCCGGCGCCCAGCGCGCTACTTGTAGGAAATCACACCTACTCCCCGTCCTCTCCACTCCGACAAGGCGCACTTAGCGTCTAGACCTACCTATCCCTCCCACGCACGCCTGCGATAAGGCATAAAGCTCCTCGCGTAGTCAGAGGCCAGTAAAGCACTGGGCAAGTGCTTGTAGCAGCGTAGCGCTGTGTATAGAGGTCGTCCGCCTCTTGATAAATAAGGATAACGTTGCTTGATACCTTTGGTATCTGAAATATTGCACAATTCCGGGTGATCTCCGTGAGAGGATCAGCTGTTCGCGTGATCACAGCCATTGTCACGTCGCTCCACTTAGCGTAATAAGTCGCCTAGTAGTAAAGGCTGCCCCCCCGACTTCACCTGCGTCAAAGACACGCAGATTCCAAACTGGAACTCGCTCGTGACGAGTTATATTCCTCCTCTTCCTCTATCGCCCTCCCTCTTCCGAACCAAGGAACGGAAGATACGTCAGACTTAAGGCAACTTGAGTCACAATGTCCTCTCCCTCCCCCTCCTCATCCCGCATCGGTCGGTCCACATTTGGACTTAGGGCCGATAAACCAAGAGACGTCGAAATGGAAGCTGAATCCTTCGAGTCTACTCCCCGGGTCGTCGCCCTCTCCCTCGACGAACCTCCATCACCGGCTGTTGAACAGCCATACACCTTTACGATTGTGAACTCTGTCACAGAGTTCTATTCTCAATACCAAGACTATCAAAGAAGATGTATTCGAGACGGGCCCAATTCGGTGCTGTCTCCCATCTTCCCGCATCACCTCCTCGCCCCTCCCCCTCCAAGAGCCCCAGTTGCGCCCCCATCAGCATTGGCTGTTGGAAATCCACTGCAAGGAACCTATCCCGACCTTGCAGTACAATTGGCAGAACTTCCAGCAAATACAGCTGGCGGATCAGTTGTCTCGCAGCGCGCACAACCATTGGGAAAGTCATGTACGGCCAAGCCCGGTCCTTTTGATGGGACCCCAGCCAAGTACGACTCCTGGATGGCAAAATTCCTGTTATATACAGGAGGCTTTACGAGACCGCCTACCGACGCGGAGGCAATAAGGATGTTCTTGGGATTCTGTACCGACGGTGCCGCAGACACCTTCGCAACCCTATTCGTCATGGAAGGGCATGACATCGACGCCATGAGCATGGCCGACTTTATGGAAAATAAGGTTGAACCCCAATTCAAGCCAGTTTATGCAGAGGCGCAAGCCGAACATGAACTGATGACGTTAAAACAGGACAAAATGTCCATCGAAACGTTCATTGCTCGCCAGAAGCAGCTCATAATTTTGGCAAAATACGACATCACCCACAACGGGAAAGTCTTGGTTCGTCTACTACGAACCCATGCTCACAACGACATCGTCGAACAAGTAGAACGTGGAAGTTTCAATATGACGACCACGTACGCAGGAGATTACGACCGCTGGTGTCGCGAACTCATCCAGGCTGGGCATTTACTTGCCGAAATCGCCGAAAGGAAAAAGAGGACACGACCCTGGACAGCGTGGACTCCACAAATAAAAACTCCGCCCAAGGTAGCTGCTGCAGCTACAACCACAATTCACCCGAACGCTACGGGAACGTTTAGCGGCGCCGGTGCGCCCATGGATATCGGGCAAGCACGCGCAAAAGGACTCTGTTTCAAATGTGGCAAGGCATGGCCTTGTAAGGACCACATGAAACCTCGGCAGCCAAGAAAGATGATGGTGCGAGGTGTAGAAATAGAGTACAATAACGACAGAGAACTGGAGACCATGATAGCGCAGGTACTCCAGGGTTTTCCAAACGAGGCGCAGTGACAGGATCTCCTGCGACCTCTACTTCTTCTTCAATAGACGTAAATAGTTCTTGTACCAAAATTGGGGCGACCAGTAATGGCGCGGCCGTTCAACCGGTGCTTAATTCCCCTTGTAATGAACAAAAAATTATTGAAAAGAAAGAAAACGATCCTAAGGAACCATTGAAAGTACTCCGGATACTTCAACGGGAAAAGACTGGGGTCTTAGTACCAGAGAAAGAATTGTCTAGGACTGATCATCCGAAACAATCCGTGAGAAAATCCTGGTTAAATACCATCGATCCATGGTCAACTACCTGGATCAAAACAATGGCAGACAACACGAGTGACAACCGTGTAGAATGTCATCTAAGAACTTTCGTCCATGAAACGAGAGAAAGCGAAGTAGACAAAAACCTGGTAGCCTGTATACAAAAAGCCACCGAGGTCGAAGCTGGATTCATCTTAAGGGAATTACAAACCAAACCAAAGTTTGTAAACAAGAAACGATCGGACAAATCGTTCGAAATAGATATAATGCTTGTATCCCCTGAAGGAAAGAAAATCCCTGCTCTCGCACTACTCGATTCAGGATGTATGGCATCTGCTATCGATCAGCAGTTTGCAAAACAACATAAACTGATCGAACACGAACTTCCTCGTCCCATTCCAGTTTATAACGCGGATGGAACTTGTAACACCATTGGGTCTATAACCCATTTTACCATCGTAGAAATGAACATTGGTGAACATAAGGAACAGATCTCGCTCGCATTAGCGAATCTAAAATCACACGCCATGTTCCTAGGATACGATTGGCTACAACGAGTAAATCCAAAAATCGACTGGAAAACAAAGGTTTTGGAATTCAACGATATTCCAGAACTATCTCCTATCGATGAGGAAGAATCGGAATATGAAGCTGGTGACCAGATCTTTCAAATCTGTCCCAACTACATTAATACATTGGCAACGGATTTAGCCGCCGAAGCCAATCAAACTAAACAGGCAAAAACCTTCGAAAACGTCGTGCCTGAAATCTATCATGACTATAAAGACGTTTTCAACAAAGAATCCTTCGACGAGTTACCACCTCGCCGACCATGGGATCATGCAATCGAACTAAAGCCTGGTGACCATAAGATCGATTGTAAAACATACAACTTGACCCTTAAAGAACAAGAAGAACTTGACTTGTTCTTAGAGGAAAATCTCACCACCGGACGGATCAGACCGTCAAAATCCCCTTTTGCTTCTGCCTTCTTCTTTGTCAAAAAGAAGGACGGAAAACTACGTCCTGTACAGGACTACCGAAAATTGAATGACATCACAATCAAAAATCGGTATCCTCTACCACTCATCGCCGAACTTGTGGATAAATTACGTGGTGCTCACTACTTCACCAAATTGGACATTCGGTGGGGTTACAATAATATTCGCATGAAAGAAGGCGATGAGTGGAAAGCGGCATTCCGCACAAATCGTGGTTTATACGAACCACTCGTAATGTTTTTCGGGTTGACAAACTCCCCGGCAACATTTCAAACAATGATGAATCACCTATTCCGAGATTTGATCAATCGAGGAAAAGTGGTGATTTACATGGATGACATCATGATCTTTACAAAAGATCTTGATGAACACAGACGTACAGTCCGCGAGGTACTACAAATCCTTCGCGAAAATAAACTCAACTTAAAACATACCAAGTGTGAGTTTGAACAGCTTAAGACCGAATATCTTGGTCTTGTCGTATCTGAAGGGACAATCGAAATGGACCCTGTCAAAGTCCAGCCTATACACGATTGGCCTGTCCCTCAGACACGCAAACAATTGCGAGGATTCTTAGGATTCCTCAACTTTTACCGACGTTTCGTCCAAGACTTCGCATTAGTAGCTAAACCCCTAAATGCGTTAACTTCGGAGAAACAAGAATTCATTTGGACCGAAGTATGCCAAAAAGCTTTCGACCAATTGAAACGAATCATCACAAGTGCCCCAGCACTTGCCTTACCAACCGATAAGGACCCCTTCCGTGTTGAGACAGACGGATCCGGGATCGGTATTGGTGCAATACTGTCTCAACAACATGATGGTGTCTGGCGACCCATTGCATTCATATCTCGAGCATTGATTAAAGAGGAAAGAAATTATCATGCTGCGGATCTTGAAATGCTAGCAGTCGTATTCGCTGTCACAACCTGGCGTCATTACCTCCTCGACGCACATCTCCCATTCCAGATCCTAACGGACCACAAAAATCTGGAATTTTTTAGAAAACCCCAAGATCTTAGTCGACGCCAAGCGCGGTGGAATCAGCTCATGCAGGAGTACCACTATGAAATTACTCACCGCCCAGGAAAAACAAATCCTGCAGACCCTCTGTCCCGGAGGCCAGACTTTGAAAAGGGGGTAGATGCTGATAACACAGCAGTCACCTTATTACCCGACTCGGTTTTTACGTCCCAATCACAGGCTGTGGAGAACGCTGTGATCGCAGAACCAGTCTTTGTTAACCTTTTAGATGATGGATGGGAAATTGCCGATGAAAATCCGATCATCAAAGAGGTAGCAGGGGTAGAAGGGTTTGATATGCGAGTGTTAGAACAAGGAGAGGTACCTGACGATCTTACTCCGGCTCCAAGAGAGCAACAACAAACAGGAGAAGATACGATCATGGACCTAATAAAGAAAACACAGCACAAGATAGAATCGGTCGTCCAGAAAGGATTAAAGAAAGAAGGATCCATCTGGACAGAAAAAGAAAAAGTAGTATACTGGAAGGAACTAGTGTACGTACCAAAGGATGAAAAACTAAGGGAAAAGGTGTTGAAAGAGAACCACGACCATCCTTTGGCAGGACATCCGGGAAGAAAAAGAACCAAGGAACTCATCATGACGCAATACTTCTGGCCCACGATGAGAAAAGACGTAGAAAGATACGTAAAAGGATGCGACAAATGCCAGAAGACCAAGGCAATCACAACGGCAAAACATACGCCGTTAAATCCAAATGAAATTCCCTCTCAACCCTGGGAAATCATTTCGCTTGACATCATTGAACCACTACCAGAGGTTCAAGGAAAAAATGCAATTCTGGTTATTGTTGATAGATTCTCAAAAATGATTCGTATATTCCCCATAACGAAACAAATCACCTCAATGGGAGTAGCGAAGATATTCAGAGATGAAATCTTCAAATTACATGGAACTCCAAGAAAGGTCATAAGTGATCGAGGAACACAGTTTGTCTCCTCTTTTATGACAGACCTTTACAAATTACTGG